>JAQGAK010000488.1:0-73214 GCA_034696945.1 Lipothrix lubbocki | reverse complement strand
TAAATCGTAAAAATCATTTTTAGGTTTTAAGAATTAAGTAAAGGTTTTTAGGTAAATCTTGCGCAATCTGCCTAATAGTGCTGCTGCCATTCATATGATATCTGTCTGAGTGCTGTTGCGATATAGTCATTGTCATAGAATACGTCTATTATAAAAATGCAAATAGGTCTTTAACTACTGAAGCATGCATTGTCTAATTAGAAAATCAAGCGTAATTAATATGATTGTAAGCTCATATCGTTTCCATACAATGATGAAGTAAAAACACTGTCTTTTTAATGGCGTTTTCATATTTTCTTAAGAGCCGTAGTGCTTGGTGGTCCGTTCCTCGTTCGTATTTTAAAGGAACACGAAAGTTTGTGCTCTCGTCTGCTTATTGTCAGAATCAGAACAGCGTTTTAGAATGGGAATCTGAAATTCCACCATCAATAACAGCATGATGGGGATGGTTTATGCCGTAGTTCGTAAAACCCCATTTTAAATTATGATGATGATAGCATTTGTTGATGAATATACAAAGAAAATAGAATATTATTATGATTAATCATCAACATGTTGAGCAATATATGGAGTTTTGACTTAATTTGGTTCTAACTTCCGTATTTCTGGAAGGAATTCCAGCTTTGTTCCCTTGTTAGATCCGCATTACAATCAGCTTTTAGTTAAGCTAAATTGCGAGAGTATACGACTTCTGGTTTGGGGTGTGGATCCCTGGGCAAATCTTCTGATTTTGAACCACCCTGTGTATTGTATTCTGTATACAGTTATAGTGGGAAAATCTAATGACTCGAACAGTGACGGGTTGGATTAATATTTGCCTGCATGTGTGTTATTTCAAGGGTAGTAAAATGTCCACAGTGGCATTTTGCATAGCCAAATTGTTGACAGTATAATCAAATGTTTTAAATTAATTTGTGGTAAGTACTTCCTACTTGAATTTAATGGTAATAAGTACAGAACATACAACATTTAAGTACTTAAACACTCATAAAACGGAAATCTGACGGACATGAAATGTAAATCTTATTCAGTGAGACTATTCTGGACTTGGTTTGAACGGGGTTGTCTGCCATCTAGGAAAGTCCGGAAGGTACTTCGACGACTTCGGAGAGTCTTATATGGGAGACGCGCAAGTTTTAATTCGAAATGTACGCGGGAGATGTTGTGTTTTTTTACTGTCTGTGACTTTTGATGACTTATTACTACTACTGTCACTTGATGTTACGATGGTTAAAATTATTTTGACAGATTTTTTAAAATGATTTGAATACTTGACAGTGACATTGTCAACAGCAATGCGATGACAAAGTATACTTCACTCCAGTATGCTTTTTTATGCTGCATTTTTTCAAAAAGGTAAAACTACGTTATGTCTCCTACCAATACAGATGGAGCAGGTGGAACTGAAGTGGGTAATTTAAGTAGGATGATGATTTTAACTATGATTGCTAATGATTTACTGTAGGTTACAAATTAATTTAATTTCTAAAAATTAGTGTAACATGGAATTTAAGAGTAGTACTTTGTTTGTAAACATTAAAGGAGGATGAAGGAGATTCTTATTATTACACTGGACGTAATTGTTTTCGGTATTATTTTCCATTTCCATCTTCACAATGCCCCTGCTCTGGAGATGTCTTATTGTTCGGGGAATATTACGTTTACTATTTTTAGAGCTAAAATAACGTAAGTATTCGCTATTCGTATGTATACTCAATTTTAAAAAATTGTCTTAAAAAATATGCATGCCTATGAACGCCTGATGCAACGCCTGCCTGGTAATAAAATGAAATAAATTTTTCCAGGAATTAACAACGCTGACGACGATGTTGTTGTAATTTAATTGTGTTTTTATAAAATTTGGAAATATTACCGATTTGTAATGAGGTGCAACAATTGCAAACTAATGATATTTATGTTTGGCATGTATAAAAGTGTGTATCATTGAATTACAAATTGACATGTGCATGCTAAATAAACTTGCCGTGCTCCATTAATTTATTAGTTGTAAGTAAATTATGCATATGCTGTATTGTAAGATTGTATAACGATGTTTACCTATAGCCAGAGTTGACCACAAGATGAAGCAACATCTGCACTATTTATAGTTAAGTGGGGCAAATTAAGGGTATTACCTATATTCGTATCAGAGGATACTAATAATGTTATTTTTCATGGCGAAAGGCACATAAGATATTTAAGCTTGGCATATGGGCGTACAATTTCAGATCATTTCATGTTTAAGTTCAGGTCGGTGGTGGTCGGTTGATGGTGAAATACGGCATAAAGTGCCGGTGGGATAGCTGATTGAATCCTTGTTGTCAGGAGTTGTTGAGGGTTCGAAAAGAGATCTTCTTGGCGTCATATTATTCTTTAACGACCATTTCAACCAAGAAGGTACAAGAAAATCATACATATAATAGGGGAATAAATACTAGCGTGCTTTATTATATTACCCAGTAAGCGCATCCCATTATAGCTCGTTTTTTTAACAGTTTGTACTCAACCTTGTTGTACTTCATAAGTTTAGTAAGGTGTATTGTGTACAACGTACACAATTACTTCACACTCAAGAACTTTGTATTTTTTAAGGAGAAACCGGGTATTTGAAGGGATAGGTGGGGAGGTATCTTTTGTGTCTCGAGGCAGTTAAAGAACTCCAATAATACAAGATCAAATAAACGTGTGGGTACTGTTGGTAGAGATTTTGCTTTCTACCGTCGCCCTATAATGTTTTATATGTATACCTGTGCGACATACATGTGTGTATCTACTATATAGTACCTAAGGTAATGCTAACTTAAGTTAATGCATACAATGAGATTTTTACTGTGATGAAAGGTAGTAAGAGAAAAAACCCAACGGAAGTACCACAACCACACTACTAGATACTAGAGATGAGTATGAGGTAAAATATAAAATAGAGTGAGGTTAGTCTCAGGTAAAAAGATGGTTTAGGCTTTGGAGTATACGTGTGTAACCGTTAAATGTCTCTCAACTCTTCTCAACCTGCTGCGTTTACCTTTACCTGTGGTATTCTCTCTATTCTCTCTGGGCCGTAGATATGCGTCCGTGATTAAAATATCTAAATAGATTAAAATGTTTCACCTGGAAATGGTTGAAGAGAGATGGCGAGCGTTGTTTTCATTCAAGTGAGAATGTATACAAATACAAGCAACTACCTATATATGAAATGGATGTTGTTGTAGGTGGCTGTGTATAGATTGGAATGTTCGAGCTGAAGTTCTGAAGTTGAGGCGGGGCAAGATCGGAGGAGGTTTTATTCTGCGTGACCCTGGTCGTGCTCTCTCTCTCTCTCTCTTACTCGCAAATAGCCTACTAGTAGCTTCCTCGGAAAGTATAAGTGAAGCTTGTTGACTACCGACAAAATATAAATATAGAACATTACATAAAATAAATAGGATTATTAAAATTATTTTTCATGATTATTTGAATCACACCTCGATTCGGTCATATTGTGCCGTGTGTGTTTGTGTGTGTAGGAGAAATCCCAGTATATGTATAGAGCTCATAGATTAACGTTGTAGTACATAAATTTATATATATATATATTATAGTGTATATGGAACCATTTTTTGCTGCGTGCGAAAAATCAATCGGTAGTTGTCTCTCAACACTGGCTCAAATATTACTGACTGATATCAACTAAAGTTAAACCAATTTGGTTGATTTGATTAAAAGTATGTGGTATTTCACTACATTGTTATAATATAAAGAGAGAAATATTATACTTGTGTGTGCTCATCGTCACACATCCAATGTGTGTGTATGTGTATGTTCCCTTTCCCTGTCACAAGAGCTTTCTGACTCAAGTCCCAAATACATAAATCATTCGTATTAATTACAAAAATAGACTCATAACTAACTGTTAAGTTTGGTGAAGAAATTCCAACTACAAGAAGGAAAGCCAATTTCCACTCACATATATTATTATTACCCACTTGCTGTTCCCCACAAGTCTTGTGTTTGTGAGGATTATTTCTTCCTCCTGAGTTCCAGTTACTTTTTTGACATCCCAACGGTTTACAGTTTTTCTCCTTTTCATTTGTCCTGTGTAAAGAGGCATATTTAATTATTATTTTATTTTTCTTCTGTCCCATAACATATTAGTTCCATCGGTGTGGACTTTTTATATTTCCGAACTCCTTATTTCAGTTTTCATGTGGGAATAATTACTCTGCACCCTTGTGTAAATCGAGATTAAAAAGCCGTGTGTTCTTCTATCCTGTGTGTTCGTGACATTCAATCGAGGGTGGGCAGAAGCAGCTATAGATATATTTTACTTAAACATACGATAATAAATTGACATCATTATATTAGCTTCATTGCTGCTATTGTGATGATGTTTTTGAGCTAATATTTCATTGATTTGTTTCGACATTCTCTATTTTCTGTGTTCCAGCAAAGTTTTTCTGTTCGGGTAAGTGGAGTCAATCTTACTGTTTGTTTTACTTATATGTATTTACACACGGCATACTATGGTTAATATGCTGGATACTACTATTACTAATACTTTAGCTTTCTAAATACTTGTTCTTTTTTGCTAAAACCGGGCTACTTGTGTCTGTGACGGCCTTCAATAGTTAGTAGTAAATTAAGCAAATATTAATATTTCTTTTCATATATCGATTGTACTTCTGTGCTCCAGGTACTTAAATTTCTATTAGCCTCGTCGGTATTAGTATTGTTGTCGAGAGTATGGAAGCAGCAATCAAAGAGTGGAATCGTCCTACTTTTATGACAGTTTTGAAAGTCTATTATGCGGTTATATAACAATGAAAATATGTGTGGATCATAAACCGTAGGCACTTGAGGTTTGAAACAGTGATTCCATGGAATGCAAACGTCCTTAACGGAGGATTCCAGCGATGATAGTTGTAATCTGCCCGTATAGAAATATTAAAGTGTGTGCCGTCGTTGGAAATTATAATGTCAGATAAGGTACATATATAACGCCACGTTTAACTTGAATAAGGACTCGGGAACGGATTTTTCTAGCCGTATATATAGGAATTATTTTATTATAAATTTTTAGCGATTTTGAAATGAGGAATGACAAAGGAAGCGTAAAAAAAGGGATTTAGATTAAGTCTAACGGAGATTATTATATGTATTTTGTTTTATTGTTTAAGGTGTGGGTGTCCCTGCTCTCTTTTTAATCAACCTTTATTATTTACTCAAGATTAAACTTCAGAAGGCACAGGAGACATACGTATGTGTGGCAGGGAATATAGGAAATGATTTCAAAATCAGTCACACAACAACAACGCATTTTTTAATCTCAATCAAATGTTATTTTCACGTTGATACTATTATTACAAGCATGAGGCATTTATTCCATTTATTATTTGTCAACTCTGCGCCTGGTTACGTAATAATTCATTCTCTCTGATCCATACGTGATGATTCAAAAGTATGAAGTAAAGAGTATCATGTTTATTTTAGTTAGTTTCTCTATCATCTCTCTGTCTCTCTGTATAGTCATTGATTTGACACCTTGTTAAAAACTACGACATCATCCTCTCATTGAAGGAAAGGTTTTGTCTCTATCCTGAATGTCGGTGTTTAAAAATGGCGTCAATATTCCTCATTCATTCTGAATCAATGTTAGGAATTTTTAAGAGGAATTTATGCGAATAATGTTGTGTAGACTCCCTGATGATATGATTGAAATGTGTCAAAGTTTACTTGTAACACTTTTCTTATATATATAATTATGTTACATTGTAGGTATTATCCTATGCCGAAGTTCCTTCTGTTGTGTCTACGTAAAAAAAATCTAAATTGCAAATCACTTCTATTGCAACCTACTACTACTGACTACTTTACACACTATTTGATACTCTAAAATTCTGAAACACAGGCAACATATATTATGTGAGATTAAAACACATAGCATGCCTAACTGGTTTCCTAAAAACTTGGTATTTTGGAAGAAATTTGTATAAGAAGCCGTGATGTGCACGGCATTAATTAGGAATCACAGCTTACCACCAGTTTAAAACTGGGGAAGGATACAAGAAATCTGTGTAACTTCTATACTACATTCTACGTACATACAGAGTAGTTTCGGCTGACTGAAAAACAGTGATCAAGTTAATCAAAGCTGGTGAAATAATTTATTCATTCTGTACAACTTTTGTAAAAATATGCTATTGTGAGGAGTGTACAAGTTCGGCTACATAACTTTTTCCAAACCAAAGCCTGTTTGATCACATTATCAAATTAATACTTGATTCAATTATGCATTCCTTGGATGTAACGGCATTCTTTGTTGTTGTCTTCGAATACCTATGTTGTTTGACCTAGTAGTGAAAAATTAAAACTCTTCTGTGTGTGGCTGTATACTAGTATATAAAAGTTCGATGCTTCGGAACCAAATGTTTCAAATCTTGTACAAAGGATTAATGTAATGTACTATTTTTATTTACTATAAGCATGCCCATCTTTTCTATCGTTGTATAAGATCCACCGACACACACACACACACACAAATACGAGTGGATAATTAATCATCATTGTTTTATGTAGGCACTGTATGGTTGTTCGACAATTGCAATACAGCATTCAGTATACTTATACATATGTATATACTTGTATCTTTTTCATGAGGCACATTATGAGTAATTCTTATAATTTCTATTGGACAGGGAGATTCATCAAATCTTTAGTGGCAACACTTATTATTGGTAGCTTATGTGGTGTAATTTTGGTAGATTATTTTTTAACCTAAATTTATACGGCCGGCCTGCAAGCGCTTTTAAAAATGTTTTAGCTCTCGATTGTTAGTGGTTTATACATGTTATTATACTACAGTAACTAAATACTCAAACTAATAATGCTGGTGAAATTTTGTTAACTTGACATTTTCGAATATTTTCATGTGTTTAGGAAAATTTAATAAATTTTAGTGTGTAGTAATATTTTCATTACTACTCAAGGGAAAACATGCCCGTATATGTATAGTAGGAGAAATTTCTATGAAATTGTAAGGAGATGGGCTTAAATGCATTATGAGAAGGGACGTGCCTGCTAAGCACTCAGGAAACTTTTCCCCAGCAAATAATATATGCTAACAGAGTCGAGTCAGTCAGTTTTTATTAGAATCAACCTTTGCTTAGTAGTGTCATGAAAGTATATATTCGTTAAGGAAAAACACTTTGCACTAATAAGTAAAAAATAATACTGAATGTACATGCTTCGAATTTGGTATCTTATATACTTTTAGAAGGACACACGAGAAAATTGTTCTTGTTTGCTATATGATGTTGTTTAGTTTTTATTTTCTCTCTCATATTTAATCCTTTAACACTGACCTCATTTATTATTCCTCATATAGCTATTTTTCTGCATATTGGATCATATACATATTTTGGTATATTCTTCATCATTATTATAGTTTTTTGCTGTAAATATTGCAAGTTGGTTGTGTGTGTGAGGAATAAGCTGTCATCGTTATCGGCGTGGATTCATTTGACAATATAGTGTTTATTTATTTGGGTTTCGTTTGTTTGGTTCTCGTTCCTCCGAGTACGAGTCCTCGTATTTTTCATGCTGGTTACTTCAAAGGTATGGTAGATAGGTTGTAATCATAAGATGTTATTACTATATCTCAATCTGTAAGTAAGTGTAAAAAGCATGTCTGTTCTAGAACGAACAACGTATGTAGTAAAGAGATGTAAGTATTGTATGTGTGCTGATTTGCCGATACGTAAATATCAAGTTAGTACATACACACGGTTTGATCAACCATCATCCTTCATCCAGTATTATTGAGGTGTTATATACTCCTTAACATTGCGTAATGAGTTAAAAATCTGTAGTTTTAAACAAAACTTGTTTTCTCAGTGTATGTTATAACAACTACACACACTTGACGATGAAGTGAAATAACCAAAAACCCTTGCCAGAGTTTTTTGGGTTCGCTTATACAGATACTTATATTATTGAATGAATAAATTTTGCAGTTTTCTATCCTTCAACACTCTTTCCACATACCCCCTTTAGTATGCTGCACA
The DNA here is from genome assembly GCA_034696945.1 of Lipothrix lubbocki. Classification (NCBI taxonomy): domain Eukaryota; kingdom Metazoa; phylum Arthropoda; class Collembola; order Symphypleona; family Sminthuridae; genus Lipothrix; species Lipothrix lubbocki. The sequence continues at coordinate 65,175 of JAQGAK010000488.1, read as the reverse complement.
TCACAAAATTGAATAAACTTTTTCTCAATTGTACAGTTAGGCTGTTTATTTGAATAACAAATGGTTTGAAACCAGCTCTAAAGGCGCAGATAGTAGTTGTTTGAAGGAATACATTAAGGAGTATATGTAGCACCCTTCTCATCTTGATTCATTACTGCTATGCAATTTACAGCATAGTATTAAAGGATGAGATGAACATCACTTCGTTCTTATGCTACGTCCTCTAATATGTTATGCTTTTTGGCCTGTTTTATGATGGCATGTCATGAAGGAGGTGTCCTATATATGTAGAATTGTTAACAGAGATCCAACCGTTCTCAAGTCATTTTCTCACAAAACTCTTCTACCACTGCACACCTTTACAACTGATACTCTGACTCACACTTTAACTATCTGTAAACTTAACGTAATAGCACACACGGAGTCCTTCTTATTATTCGTGACTATTTCATTCCGAAAAGTTTTTCTTCTCAAGTAACATATATAAGTATAATATAATAATCTCTGCATAATTTTAACGCCCATTTCTATCTTCTTCTTCCCATAAATTTTATTTTCCAAAAACTCCTTTTGCAATAATTAAATTTTTTTAAAACCCACTTTATATAGTTTTTTCCTATAGGCATAAACAATAATAAACTCCATCTGCCGCAAATACACACTATACATATATAATAATTATTATTACACAGGCTTTTCAATGGAAATAATAAACAATGGAAGCGGAATAGTCTGCTGCGTTTATGTATATAGTGTGTGAATAATTTAGAAAAAATATCCTTATGTACCAAATATTATTATTTGGTCAGAGTGTGTGAATCACAGAGCACTTGTTGTAGTTATAGTTTTAAAAAGAAACTGTGGGCATCCATGTCAGTGAGAATTTTTCCGAATTCTTGCTGGGTATGTGTCATTGAGCCATTCTTTTGCATTTATTGGAGGAGCTGTATCGGTTTTTATTCTGGTTGTTGTTGAATATTATTTGTTGTTTATTTTCCTTGGAAGGAATACCGTTTGTTGTGTGTTGTAGAATAATAATTACCTATTATTAAGTTAATACCTTGACTGTTTCTAATAACACTATATAGAGTTGTTATGTTCAGTTAATAAAAATACGATAGAGCGTGTTGACACTTAATAGCAATGGAAAATATATGTACTGTGTGAACCTGCACGATATACAACGTATAGCTTTTGGAGATTGAACGAAACTATACTCTGACTGAATTACAAAAAAGTACATATATAAGTGCAATACTCATGACATACAAGGCATTGGTTGACCAAAGAATTAGCATTGTTGGGCCAAGAATGGATGGTATTTACTAATTAATACTGTAAAGCGCATTCTGTATTCTTTAGATTTTTTGTGTCAACAAAGATTCAAATTATACTTCATTTGCTGTTCCCACTCCGTTCCGTTTTTTGATCCCTCCACATGATTTGCAATTGACGTGAACGACTTTTACCGAATCGTGTATTCTATCGTGTGTTCTAATACATCTATGTACACTGCTTTTTTTAGGATTGACGTGTGTCGTTAACTATTTACATCAAAATCTTTATATCAGCATAGGGTTAATATTAATTTTTATCTTGTATTCAATATAATCGACATACCTCACAACATTCCTAAGCATCGTCATTCCTGTTGATCATTATTTACAACTACGAAAGTGTCTGTTAAAAGTGTATGTATAAAAGTATAGGGGCAAAAGATACGTGTCATCCGTTTTGATATTCCACTCTGATGACTGGCTGAATATAAAGTATTTAGTTGTGCTCTGTTCTGCATACTTACAAAGTTGCAATTTATTCTTCACTTTATTATTATTTGTAGTGTGCTTATGCTTAAATACAATATTTCGTGTCTCGTGTTTTATAACTTGTAACTATAGTGCGAAAGTGTCGAAATCAAGGAATAATTACATACTAAACTTAAATACTTGTCAATTTACAAAATGAAGGTATTGGACAACATGTCACATCATAGTGAGGATGGGATGCTGATTGCATCGAGTGATTCCTTCTGGGAGCCTGGAAATTACAAAAGGTAAGAAGGAGGAATGATTTATATTTATTTTACAACCGTGCATGAGTAGTATTATTTTTATGGGGAAAAATATTTAACAAAGTTAGAAATGAATTTCTCCGTTATTGAATTATTACTATGGACTTCTCTCATATATTGAGAAAGAATAGTTTAGCAAGAGGTGCTTAATACACGTCCACTGTTCGCAAGAAGGTTCCAGTGACGCATGATTATAGCTAATTGCTTTACTTTACCTCGAAAATTAATTATGATAAAGAAATGCGTTCTTTATTTCGGTTCAATTTGGTGGAAGGAAGTGGTAGAGACAAAATGTAATTATATTGGGTATGCTAATTAAGTGAAATAACAGGGAACTTATTCATGGTGATAGCTTGTGGTAATTATTCAGAAGTCAATTATACGTTCTAACGTATCTCTGTATGTGATTATTTATTTACAGAACAACGAAGAGGATTGAAGATGGGTACAAATTATGCAACGATCTGATTCAATTAGTTCAAGAACGAGCTGAAATTGAAAAAAATTATGCCCGGAGTCTTAAAGACTGGTCGAAGAAATGGGCAACTACGATTGATAAGGGACCTGAGTATGGAACAACAGAGGCTGCCTGGAAAGGTGCGATGATGGCTACTATTTTTTTTTGCACTTGGAGTAATAAAAAGGAATATGTATTAATTTTTTTGACCTGTCAGGTGCTCTTGTTGAGGCTGATCGTCTATGTGATTTACACACACAAATCAAAGAAGACCTCATTAATGATGTTGTCACTAAAATCCGGACTTGGCAACGGGATAGCTACCATAAAGTATGTTACACCGTTTCACAAAAAAATACTGAGTTAGTTTGTAACTATAGATTTCTTTTGTGTAACCTACTCACTCCGATGTTGTTTGGCCATTGGAATTAATTGCCCCCTACTTTTAACCGAATGTTTCAGAAAATGATGAACTTAAAAGAGAGTAAAGAAATGGAGGATCAGTTCAAGAAAGCTCAGAAACCTTGGGCAAAGAACTTGGCTAAAGTTAACAAGGCCAAGCAAGACTACCATAATGCGTGTAAAGCCGAAAAGTCCGCTCTCAACCAGGAAAGGAATGCATCCAGTGATTCATCACTTTCTCCTGACCAGGTAATGCAAAGTGTATGTAAAAAGATACAAATTTCAGCTTTATATTCAATATGACGGACCTGGTAACCTTGTCAAGATTTTTGTTCTGTATCAGTCTAAACGTAATTATTTTGTCTTTTGTCTCAACCCTAAATATGAAAACCCAGCCTTGCGAACTTCTAAATGCGTTTAATTTTGTTTATCATAGGTGAAGAAAATGCAAGATCGAGTTGCAAAGAGTAAAGAAGAAGTTCAAAAGACACGGGAAAAATACGAGGTCGCGCTTCAAGAAATAACACAATACAATCCGAGATACATTGAGGAAATGCGGGATGTTTTTGATAAGTGCCAAGAAATGGAAAAAAAGCGGCTCGAATTTTTCAAAGACGCCATGTTTAGCATTCAAAAATGCATAAATATTGCCAGTAAAGAAGGGTGAGCAAACTGTGCCTTATAATTTGAAAATCTACCCCTACAATAATGTGAACTATCCAACTGATCCTGCGGCTGACTTTTTCTCTTTTGTTAATAATTTTTACCCATCCTTTACCTATAGTGGGAATTAGCTTTTGAATTAACGTGATGTTAATTGTACATGTGTAGACTATTATATCAGGGATTATCAATTAAAATTTCACATCAGTGCGTGCTTATAGCATATGTTAAAGAGGATAAAATTTATTTGAAGTATTTATCAATTAAGGAATATATTTAGTTTAATTGTCCACGAAAGTTCTTAGAAGAGAGCGCCATGGCAAGCAAAGCAGTGTCTTTGATTAGTTCAGTTACTACAGCTGATCAAGCTCCCATGTCAGCTTGCCTTACCAACCAAGCTCATCCGTAGTAGGGTGGATGTTCATAATGTCGTAGAATATCTTCCATTTCTAACATACATAAGAAATATTGATTTCTTCAATTTCTTGACTTCTATTTGTTTTAAAGGTTGATGCAAATATATGAGGAATTCTTTCACACAATCAATAATGCAGATCACATTAAAGATTTGAAATGGTGGTCAAATAACCATGGAGTAAACATGGCAATGAATTGGCCCACGTTTGAGGTATGTTCCTTTATTTCACATGTAATAGCACTGTATTATTTGCAAAATCACGTATGTAGAATTTTATCTATTATTATAATTTATGAACTGATCTGTGAAACTATTACTTTCTTTTCACTTTCTAATATGTATCATTGTAGTTTAGTGAATCGTTGGACGCTCTTTACACTTTAACTGCTAAAAAATTGGCTTTCTTAGCTGTTAACCATTATGCTATGAATAGTTTCATTTTATAGAACAAAATGAGCTTAGTAAAATTACCAATTACCAATCAATTTAAATTCAGAAGGGTGGGGGTTATTCAGCAGAAATTTTCTCTATAAAAATGCTTGGTATATTTATTTATAATAACATCGTTAATAATTATTGCATTCCTGTTGGTCTTGGGAGCCAACGGTTTTCTACTCATTTGAGTTGAAAGCGTTGGCATTTAATAATTTTCCATTCTTTAGTTTGTAATTTGTAATATTCACGACTTTAGTTAACAAATACCTCACAAATAAATCACGATCTCTTCTTACTTTTGCGCAGCCTGTTTCTTTCAGTTCGTGGCAATTTTTGTTGTACGTGTTTAATTTGATTTATTTTGTTGTTTCTGGTCGATTTTTGCGTTTGTAGGATTATTCTGAGGAATTTAGAGATATTACGAAAGGCAGAATAAAGGATAGTGTTCCCACTGGTGGAATCACCCTTCTCACACAGAAACCTGTCCCGGACGAATTGCCAGTAAGTCACCAGGGCCTTCTTGAAAATAACTACCACCGTCATGTTCGCAAATAGTATCTCCAGTATCCTATCCGTAATAGTGTATAATGCATAGGAGAACCCACGGGTTTTAGCGTCACATACTAACCCTCCAAAAGTTATCGTTAGTCATGTCTAGAAAAAAACCCCATAGTTTCTTTACACGTGCATTTCATTCTGTCTGTGATTATCATAATTCTGTATAACTGTGCAGTATGTGGTTTTGTACGTCTCGTACCTCATTTTATATTGAAAATGTTGCACTGTACAAATCGTTTTTCTTTCTTAGTGTTAGCTTTGTGTGATTTTACCTGCTAAAAGATTGGAAATAGGTCTCGCGTGTAGTCTGCAATCATGTGTCTTTTTGCACAGGCCGGAGGCCCACAAGAACCAGCCATAAGTAAAGCGAACTCCGTGCGTTCTAAATCAAATGGCAGTGAGTCAAAGGCGAAAACAAAAGAAGCAAGAGAGACCCAAGAGATAAAACCCAATGGTTCGGGGTAAGTGTTATACACCCTTGGTTGGAAAGAAAAACTATAGATACATAGTTTCGATATAATAATAATATTTTGTACAACCTTCATAGGAAAGCGCAAGGAAATCCATTTGAAGAAGAAGAATGGGATGAGTATTCAAATAATGATGGCGCACTTGTGGATCGTGGTGAACCAGGCATTCCTGTTAGAGCCCTTTATGATTACGATGGAGCTGAGGATGACGAACTGACTTTCCGCCAGGGTAAGAAATTTTTTACACCATCTACGTGTCCATAAATTTCAAGTTATAAACATGTAAATATTGAGATTGTATGCGTTGGACAGGTGAAACATTTGAAAAACTCGAGGATGAAGATGAACAAGGCTGGTGTAAAGGACGCAAAGACGGACGAGTGGGCCTATATCCGGCCAACTACGTTGAAGTAGTGCAGTAAAATCATTACTTTTAGGCTATCACGTAAGAGGATGACCATCCTCATTTCATAAATTAATAGTGACGATATAAAGGAGTATTCAGTCAAATGGTCGTCATTTGATTTCCCTCCAAAAGAATTCTCTTAGGCAACAAAACTAATATTGCTGATAACTGGTGAGAATGATGAACAACACTTATATTTGTTATTTGTATGCATGTGTTATTAGTTTGATACCACGGCAGAGTAAGCTGTTGTAGTTGTGTATTTCCTGATAAGCATTACTAGTTGTAGTAATCACGAATTCTACGAGTACATATAGAGCAGACAATTATATAGAAGTAGCTATATATTAATTTTACTGCTTGTTTTGAAAATACGAGGAACTGAAAAAGAGAGCAATATATAATTTTTTGTTCGAAAAAATACTAATTTGTCGTCGGAATATAATTTTTTATGTGTTACTCTGGTTAATTATTTGGGCATACATAAAAATGTTATTTATTTTGTAAATAATAAAATCCCCGTACTAGATTTGTCTTTGTGCCCTGTTGTGAATAGAAGAAAGAAATAAAATGTTTCCATGAACTGTACTATCTACTGTAAGTATTGAAAGTGTAAAACATTTTCATCTCTGTAAAGAAGATCGTCATGGTCGATTGATTTACTATAAAATTGTACTAACCTTCGCTAACTTGTGTCATCGTATGACGCTAATATTTTACCTATATTGTAATAATACAAAGTACAGGCGAGGTCGAACACGGTGTTAGGTTATTCTGAATATTAATTTATTATCGCTAAAGTTTTTTTCGAATTTAAGATATTCGTCTACTGAAGTACATTACACTGACAATTGACCTGGATACCACTAACTTGTTTCTCGTAGAATATATGGATTTGCTTTACCGCATGAAATCATACTGTGCTCAATTTAAGGCGTACGCAGCATAGACGCTGAATCAATCAATATAAGGTGTTTCTACCGCGCTCACTGACCCGGTTGTGAGTTCCTGGTGACAACATCAACTAATAAATAGCAATAAAATTCTTAATTTGATTAACTACGACAGTCGCACTTGAAATTAAACTGTCCTCAGGATTTTGTCTGAAGTAAGTATTAAGGTAAGAGTGATTTCTAGGTCTAGACGTGTAAGCCAATTTAGTCAATGTAAGCTACCTCAGTAGATTGATTCCTTAGCGAATTTATTATTATAAAAAAAATACATGTACGTATTAAGTCCGATAGTCGTACAGGCGTTTCAATTAACGTTATATCTATTCAGCATAATAATCTTCCACTAATAGTACCAATACATAAATTGATTCAGGGTATTTCATACGACGATGACCCAGAATCGTAGCAGTAAACGTCGTATTTATGCTTATATACGTAGTGGTAATTTATTAGTTTGTGACATAAACTTACTCTTTCTTACAAAACTACCGGGTTATGCATATAGCGACAGGTAATATAGATATATATATTATATAAATAATAAATTCATTGCAGTTAATCAATCAAAATGTTAAAAAATTGAAAAAGTAAATTTCCGTAATTATACAATACTTGATTACGTAACCTACATACCTATACTTTTCAAAAAATGTTATAGGCACTCCAGGATTTACCAAACATTATGAAATTCGATTTTTGTATGTTTTCAGTTAGGATTTCTACATCATATTGTTGTTTTGTTTGATAAATGAGGCAAACTTATTATTGCTAACACTATATGTAAGTATCATTGCAATCGTATGTAAAAGGCAAGAGTTTGAAAGAAATAAACCGCTCTCAATTTTCCTGTAATATCTGTCATCCTATGCACTTCTTGTGCTTTTCACCTCTCATTCATTGCTTCTTTGCTACTGTTTCCATTTCCATAGTCAACTTTCTTGCGATAGTATTAAGTTTCCAAGGCAAGTTTGTACTGTCATTTCTTGTTATTGTTGCTGCTCTCCAACTCTGCAACCAATTCACTAAACTTTGACGTAAAGTCCAAATGATTGCTTGAATCTTCTATCATGGATTGGAAAGTCATTTCACTCTGCAATAATACATAAATATAGTTACTCTCTGGCTCCTCAAGAGTAAATAACGTGATATATTACAATACTGGCATAGACTCACCTCAGCAGCTGCGGGTTGCGGCGGTTCCAAGTTACTCAACAAGCTTCCGAGAGAAAGATCGTTGGCCTGTAAGAAATCAGAGAGATAACTACATGTTTATCGCAAGTGACTTTGTATCACCTGACACCCATGTAACTTTTTAAATAGGAATGCTAGTGTTATCGTGGCACTTACATCAGTCCCTAACCACTGGTGCTCGGTTGAAAGGAGATTCGATGGAGAACTCTGATTTTGGTACATTTCGTTTTTCCTAGGAGTTTTCAGAGATTCGTCGGCAGCTGGTTCTTGCGGCCGTTGCAAATTTGGAATACCATTTTCAGAATCATTATCACCCAAGAAATCTGTTAGAAAAATAAATATTGTTGAAACTTTTGTAACTCTATATTATATGTATTATACGAAACTCCGCTTTTTCCTTATAACACGAAAGAACAGTATTTCTACAATCAAGTATTCCACTTACTACTTAGACTTAAACTACAGCTGGAGCTTAGTGTCACATCTAGGAATTTTTCGGATTTGAGGCACTCGTTGGCGACATTCCGTGTTGACTCGGGCAGTGAAATATCCATAAAAGACGACAAACTGAGATTACTATCTGCTTTTTCCTGCTCTATACCAGACACCTTAAGTAGATCTTTGAAACTCGAACAACCCAGTTGATCGTCATTGGAATCCGATATTAAAGCTCCTGGAGCTTCGTTACCAGTTGCATGAGAGGAGGGAACTAGACCGGGGAGTACTGTAGAATTGAGCGTTGTATCAATCGTTGTATCAGAGTTCGATCCGGAAGCAATGACTTCATCACCTTTTTCGCATCCATCGGTCGAACCAACTTTCACTGAAGAAGTCTTTAGGCCGATGTCTGTAATATGATTATTAAACCATCAAACAAACATATACTTTGGAAACATAAAGGTTTCGATTAAACCATAATCAAGCTCGTATGCTTATTTGAAACACAATATTTAAAAAAAACATGGTACACGTACTTGCCACTGGAAGTAAGATCTGAGTAGGACTACTGACGTACACAGTATGTACACTAGATTTATTGCCAACTATATCCCAAAGAGCAGGTTGAGGTGTCTCAACTGCTTTGGGTAATAAAGGAAGATATCTGGGAACTATATTCTTTTTACAACAAGGACGACCCAATCTTCTATTTCCTTTCGGAAGATCCAGAAAGGGCTTAGGGGCGTTTTTAGTATTTTTCCCGGTAGAACCATCGTCAGTAGCAGAAATGTCCGTGGAACTGGAAGTAGGCATTGGTCTTATACGAGGATAAGACATGGAAGTGTTTCCATTCATTCCCGCGGGTGTAGGCACTCGAAAAGTCTCGTCTTTATTTTCTTTCGATGATGTTGTTGATGGGGCACAGGGTATTGAGCTATCCACTATGTCGGTTTTCAGAGGAATACTTGTAGTGAGAATCGCGCCAGTTACAGAAGGGGACACCAAAGTAGGTGTAATCTTTTTCACTTTGCTTTCGGATTCTTTAATAGTTGTACTAGTAGTAGTGCTAGTGGCAGTACACGTGGTAGTGGTAGTAATAGTCGTAGTTGTTGTAGTTGTGGGAGCAGTAGTAGTAGTAGAATTTGACTTAGTGACGATAACAACAGGAATACTACCACTACCTTGATTTGTTGCATTACAATTTCCAACGTTGGAGTTCTCAACATTAGTGTCAAAAGTGGTTGTCGCAGGTGCTGGACTTGTTAGCAAAGGTGATTCGAAACCACTGACAATCGAAGGGGAAGCAGTATTTTTAGTTGTAAAACAAACTTGGGAGGAACTTGGAGATCCACCAGAAACTGTAGGGCTTGGAGATGAAACTGCAGGAGGAGGTGGAGGCACACCGTGGTCACCAACAACCGGATTACCGGAGCTACCAATAATCGTGGTCTGAGTATTGTTAACAATATTATGACCACAACTGGGGCAAGCGGAAGAAGATGTACCAGAAGGACATGTTAAAATTTTGTGGCGAGATTGCTTTTTCTTTCTCAGATTTCGAGCAACTGATATGAGTCTTTCCAGCATGATTCTAGTTCTAGCATTAATTTCAGTATCTTCATCTCCTTCGTCCCACTCATACTCGAAGCATAATTTCTCGTTGTGGCCAACCTAAAGATACATTTCAAGGGGATTATAGATATTAATATTCCAATAAGCTACAAAACGCAAAGCAATTTTAAGTTTACGAAACCAGTTTCTTCTTCAAAAATAATACTTACCAGCATGTATACTTCACCCACAGTTAAACTTCCAGCTTCATCAGCAGTCCAACCACGTTTTAAAATTTCGTCGTCAATACTTGAAGCAAAAACTTCAGGTTCTAATGTTTTATCGTCACTGGGATTGCACGAGCAATTAGAGCCGTCGGGATTCAGTCTAAAAGGCGCCTGATACTCATCAGAGTCCAGATAATTGTCCGCATCGCAATTGTCAAACTCATCGTCGTCTTGTAAACTCATTCTAGGTAAGTCATAAATGGACTTTAGCATGCGTTGAACTTCGTCCTGGGCCATTCCTTTTACTTCTAAGGTATCGTCACCAAATGCGTTTCGAAAAATCTGTGTAGCGAGGCATGTATAAGATCTATCTGCGGTAGTGTCTTTGGTTTCTTGAGTAACATCTCCATCGCTCCAATCATTTTCAGCCACAGAATCCGTCGCACCTTCAACACCACCCATGGAGCCCGATTTTTTTCTCTTTCTATTTTCTACTAATTTCACACAACCATCTTTGGTGTCTATATTAAGAATATTGCGGGAAAAGGCATTTAGAGAGATTTTGGCTGAGCTGGTAGTCTCGTATGCTTTGAAGATGGGAACATTTGAATCCTTTTTAAACGACGGAATAATCCTCAGTCGCCTCGTACGCCTGCCAAAAGTCTCCATCATTTGTTCTTTCTACAAGTAATTCATACATTTTACATTAAGTTACCACACAAACTCATTAAAACCAAGACCAAGCAATTAATAGCTTACAATACGATCAGATGAACTCTTCCAGCGCTCTTCCAGGTAAATAATAATTGAGGCAAGTGTTCGTTGCAACATGACAAGAGACCGCAGTCTAGGATTGTGAGATAGTGATTGAACCACAGACCATGCACCTCCGTCCCGGGGAAGTAGTTCCACGAGGACTTTTGATGGTACTTTAGTAGGCTCAACGTCAGTTAAATTATTTATTTTCTTTAAAGCTTGACAAACTGGAGTTTTGATGCGCAGAGTTTTTCCTTTGACTTTGATTGTTGTCGATCCTTTCTCTACTAATTCTAAAAGTTTTGCTGCCGTTTTTCCATTTAAGGCCCTCTGTTTTTTACGCAGTTCCCCATAATTCACCAGGCCATATAACTCTTGAAACGCTTTCTTCATATCTACAAGTAAAAATATAGATTCATGCATAAGCTGATAAATACCAACAATACGATAAACTCTCTCGTTCCGTAATTTTCAAAAACACTTCAGGATTTTACCTTTTGGAAAGTGGAGATACTTTTGGATCTTATTCCACGTGCGATAGTAGAAATGACGAACTTGTTCCTTCTTCTTAATTTGCGTTGGTTCAACAGTCTTTGTTTTTGACTTGAGTTTTGACGCTAAATGCGTTTGGATTGCATCAAAGTCTTTCCCGAATTCATTCAGCGCTTCAAAAAACAATTGTTTATCGCATTGACTCCATAACTCCCACGTCCGCTTCTTTCGTTTACCGTCTAATCCCTCGTGTATAATCCCACATGGAAGACATTCAGGAAGAGGAATACAAGTCTCATCAGAGGACAAGATTTTCCCCTTGCAAATATTATTGAGACTTGCCCCAGGGGTAGAAGAAGGTTGACATAATATCTCGATTGTTTGTTTGCTCGGAGAAGCCTCCCGTCGTAATTTCTCTTGTTTTTCCTGCACTCTAGCGCTGTACCGAACTGAAAAATTGAACCAGACAAACAAAGTCAAGCATAAAAACATATTTTTCGACAAGTTGTTCAAACGTAAATACCTCATGATTTGGCATCCATAATTAATTTATTTTATTCTGTTATTATATTTTTTGCCTGACGATGGGTAACGACGTTACTCGACTCGACATCGATAAAATGTGAATAAAATATTGTTGCGAAATCACGTAAGTCAAGGTAGCATAATGGATACTATTATTTATGTATTTTTTAACGAAAACAATTGACAATGACAGTACCATTAGTGCTTATTTTGGGAATAAAAGAATCTCCGTCCAACTCCTCTTGACTGTCACAGTCGTCACTGTAGAAAGATGATCAACAAATTATAATCTTGGCGTAAAAAATGTTATCCTTAATTATTAGTAGAATCTTTTGATCAATATTAACAAATCAATATTAACGAAGCATTTCCAACATTAAAAATATTAACTGATCCACGTCCTACCTCTTCTTCGCCCCCGAGTCATCACCTTTACTCCAGCTGCCACTTCGTTTTCTTTTTCCCATCATCAGTTCATTCTGTTATTTCTTCCCATTCTCTAACTGCGCAAAGTCTGAGGTGGAGATGGACACAATAACCGTATGGATTCATATATCCTCACTGTTCTGTCAAAAACAAAAACAAACATTCACAATCAACCCTAATTTTCGATTATAACTCCGACATTCTAAACTCCAACATCACAACCACAACAATCAACAATTCACTTAACAATAACAGCTATATAATTTAGATAATACATTATTAATAGTTTCAATATAACAATAATTATTATTCTTATCAAAGTAACTTACAGAGCCGCAGCCCAAATGTGTCAAGTTAAACCAGAATAAATCCGTCGGTTTGACAACTTTATATTCTCGATGCGGTGTTCGTCGTCGTGATATCAGTCAGTCAGCGGGTTTATTGATGGTCACAAGAAGTTAGATGATAAAATTGTGATTTGTGAAATCAAAAGGGGATAGATATTTCTTTCTTCTAATACAATTAATATGTCAAATTATGTACATCCCAAGAAGTTTTTACGATTCCCAAAATATTAAATCCCAAAAGGAATCCAAATAAATCCAAAACCTCTAACTTGTCTTGTCGTTATTATTATTGTGTAATTAAAAATTAAAACAGCGAAGCTTTTTGTTGTAGTTTAGCTCACTTATTGCCTTTGATTCGCAAAACCATTGAGACATCAAAACTACATTATAGAAATTTGTATTTTGATGGAAGGGATCTAAACTGAAACTTTTGAGAGTTGAGCCGGAGGAGGGGAGAGAGGTAATTCTGAATATGTGAACATGTATGTCTGGAATTTAAAATATGACAGCTACCATAGTTTGCGGTCTGAGGTCAAAACAATAGTGTGAGGTCAGGAAGGAGGACTGAAGGATTTCTAATATATAGAAAGTATTTTATATGTAAAATCAAGGGGATGAAAGACTTGGGAAGGGAGATAAAATAATAGCAATGATTGTATGTAGTATTTACATAATTTTAGATGAGGAAAAGGGGGAAATGTACAACGCAGAGAGCAATATGGTTGGGAGTTTTTAATATTAGTCTTGTGTAGTGTGTTGATTAGCTTTTACCCGCAGGGAGAAAATAAAAAGAAGTCGCTAAAAATTATGATCGGCAGGGAAGAAAGTCCGTCATTTTCAAGTATTTAATATGTGGACAAGTGGGGATCCTTTTAAGGTTTCTTCGGGAAATAGAACAAGTAGCTGACCATTTTGCTATTATTATTATTGTATTTATAAGTAACTAGTTTTATTAATTTTGGGTACAATTCCGTAATTTGCCTCTTCTTTCTCCTCTATGGAGTGACACTTGGTCTTTTGTATACTTCAGGATTTCCGTTTAATTAGTTTGAATTTTTGATATTTTCTGGATTTTCTTCTTGTTCTTTCTTCTTTCTTTTCTTCTTGTTGGTCAATTCGTTTTCTTTTTTCCTTTCCGTCGTCAAAGTCAAATCTAATCTTGATTCTTGAAATACCCAGGATCACATGCAGTCCAATGAGCAAATAGTTCTGATGTTTACCTTCTTGGCGCCAAACCAACTTCGAAGATTGACGGGCACAAAGCTTTCTCCAGCCTCTGAAGCCTCCCCCGCACTCTAAATCAAAACGTTGTCAAGCGTCACTCCGTCTAATGTTTAAGGATTTTAATTAACGTATTAATTACTATTAATTTTTAGTAATTATTTATTAATTTGTAATAATTGTATTCCAAGCGAAAAATATGCGTGTGTTTTGGCTTTATATGCTTGATGGCTCTGCAACCCTGGAGAAAGTCTTTTTAGCTCCAACTCTCGGAGAAGTCCTCAAAATTGTACTTACATATTTATTAAATGAGAGAAATTTCCATGAATTTGCAGAATTTTGAGCAGATGATTTTGATGAGAATAGCGGAAAATATAGTGTCAGTTTAAGCTTATATTTAAGTGTTCATTAAATATGACTTCGTATGATAATTTACTTCGGTTTTATTTTCCCTTAGACCTTGAAGGTTTATTTTTTTTAAGTGATTCGGAAGGAGGAAATATATGCAATTATAATTAAAATTCCAAAGAGCCCAATGTTGGTGATAACGATGCAGACTCACTGATGCAAATGAAAATGCAGCAATTAAATGTGTAGGTATAGTCAGTCGGAATTTATTGTTGATTATCATTAACATGGCTGAGCTATTTCGATCATTTGTTATTATTTATTATTGTTTAGGACTTCGCTCTCGGAAATGTGCGAATAATCTTTGATTTCGCTCATGGTGGGTAACGTAACTATTTTTAGAGTTTAACTCACGCTAGTTTGTACGTACTTATATTACTATTACTTCGCTTGAAAGTAATTTGGAAATAAATTATTATTATTTTTGCTCGCTCTACTTGTTATATACACTTGGCTCAATATTTCTTGCTTCGCTCTCGCGGTAATTTGTACCTATTTGTATCTTTGCTAGCGGCATTTTGTAAATTAACTTATATTCGCTGGCGGCGATTTGTGAATATTTCTTGCTTTGCTTACGGGGAAAGGAAATACGTTATTATTTTCTTAATATATGAAAATGGTAGATGAAAATTTATTTTCGTATTACGTAAACTTCTAGTATGTAAATTGTCACTGGAACATATGGTGAGCAACTAGCTGCGCGGTTTTAAATTCATGCTGTATTTATTGGTGGTGGAACATATTTTCGTAATTAAAATGTAATTTTTTTTATGAACATATTTTTTCGTACGTGCATGAAACTGTATACTTGCCACAAACAGATGTTTTTATACAAATCCCATGCATAAAATGTATTTGTAATAAGTGTTTTAAGTATAAAATGATGATGGTAATTGGTAAGCATAATTTTAGGTAGTTCAAGACAAATAAAACAATAACGACCTTATATTTGTTACATACATTGTACTTTGTACATGTATGTGTATATATGTAATCTCCAAGTAATATTGAGGATTTTTAAGAACCTGAATAAACAAAATGTTAAACAAGTTCTATAGAATTATTATACGTCAAATAATATTTCAAAAATTATTTTACGTCAAATAATATTTCAAAAATTATTATATCAAATTCACCAACTTTTACTATTATGTCAATCAAATCTTTGAAAAATTTACCTGAATTATACTTGTCCTAAAGTCTGAATACCCACCCTTGGAATAATATACGAAATTAAATTCAAAGCTAAAAAGGTCCATGCAGAATATTAATAAATATACAGGGACAAATACGAACGGCTCATGCAGTTATAATAATCATATTTATTTCAAACTTAAGTACATAATTATTAATGTAGTTGCGACATGGCGCACAATACAAACTGAACCAAATAAAATGTTTGTAAAGTTGAAACGAAGATGAGAACAGGGACAGTCCAAAGAAACACTCGCCATAAATAATATTAAAGAAGATATAGATTATATAATAATATAATAGCGCTACCGTACACAAAAAATATTAGCGAGGAACTGTCCTTTTTTAACTGTGTAAGTAAAATAATAATAATTATTAAATAATTATTTAACTATACATATATTAATATTACGACAAAAATTATAAGAACTAAAATCGTAACTAAATAGAGACATATAGAGGCTATAAGAGTTTTAATAGAAAGAGACTGACTCAAGAAGAATAAAGATCTGAACATACCTTGTTTTAGGTAAAAATTAAAATTTAGGCAGAAAAAACACACGTACAGTTCACAACTTAGATAAATAGAGATAGAAAACTAGAAACACATAGACATCAAATTTTCATATACAAGCTTCTGTATAGTATATTTTTGTATTGTTGAGCAAATCTTTTACGATTTCTCTTTGTCTGCAATATAAAATGCGTAAAACTTTGTGATAAATTGTAAATTAAATTTGTAATCATAGTGTACATATAGTTAGTACCTCTAACACCGTCGAACTTGAAGTGGTAAAATCAAAAAAAAATGTAGTAAATAATAACACAACTAATAATAATGTATATAAAATCTCCCTGGTAGTGATTCCACTCAAATAATTTATCTCAGGTAAGTAAGATATTATATTGAACATATACCAACTATAGATGTTTGTAGACATGTTTTTGACTTTATTGATGGAATACTCCCATATATGTTATACACCACATTGAAATCAACAGGTTCATTCATTTTGTATTTTTTCTGAACACTTCATAGGATGAATCCATGCCAGCACTGCTATTTGTTTATATTATATTGTATATATATGTATATATATAATATATACAGGAAGTAAAGGTCAACGAGGAAAAACTTTCATGCATTTCATAATCATATCATCATTCACTATGTATCATAATAATAATATTAATAATAATAATAATAATATGTAATATACCGTAAATCATGGTCAAAGAAAACAAAATAGTATAAGCGCCCATATCGGAAACAGATCTGCCCACTTAAAGGTAAATTAACTATTGTATCTATCTATACATCACTTCTTGATCATTGACAATCATCATTATTATGTTATCTTGAATCCATGGCAGACATATGGGTAACAAAGAGTTAAATATATAGTCATAATTTCTTCTCCATATCTCCCAAAATCAATACGGAAAGCTCTGAAAGCTGTTGTTAAATAATTTCCAATAATCCTGACAGCGACACACATTCCAACCCAACTCGTACTCTTTTGACATTTTGTACATACAGACATTCGTTAATAATTTACTTGAGATACACACACAATATTATCGCCGAAACAATGCGTTTTTCAGCTTGCACCCTCATTATTACATAGGAATTTAATTTTTACATACAGAAAATTAATTAAATTTCATGTACAGGAATTTAATTATTAAATTATCTCCATCTCAACACGTGGACTCGTTACATAACCTCTGGCAAAAATAATCGAAAATTTTTGCCAGAATACTCGGAAAATTGGCAGACAATTTATAATAATCATTATTTTACGCAGCAAGAAACATACAATGCTTACATACAAAAATAACATAAATTCTCATTAAAAATTTAAAAAACATTTGGAACAAGCTTCCTTTAAAGAAATAGAATGACTCTTAAATATTAACACTGGGATACAAAAACAGTGCGATAAAGCCAATTTACATTATTACATGACTTTTGCACGTTTACCGAATTACGGAATTAGAATCAATAATTAAGAAATTAGACTCGCTTCATAGAAAGAAACACGGGGGCGTGTGTATCCCAAAAAATATATTGAGCGTGAATCTGTACACAACTGATTGCCATTATATAATATTACACACTTTTTCATGACTCATTCGTACTTTTTTATATTGCACTCAAGTACACAGCAACATGGTGTAGGTTGGGTATTTTGGATTTTACAAAGTGAGAAAACGGATGTGTATCACTACAAATTATATTATACTTATATTTGATTTTTCGTATTAAATTTCTGTACAAATGTTTTCCTACGTAGTAAAACATTATATACTAAGAGCTACATAAGAAACTTACATAATGTAATATTTACGTAGTAAATCATCCTCTATTTGTATAATATTATCAATATGTAGCAACAGAGCAGCGTAGAGTGGAAGTGGAGATGTATTTCGTTATTGTAGTAAATTTTAATAATTTCATGCCTATATAATAATTCTATACAAAAAGAGTAAACAAGCTTTGCTCTGTTGTGGTTGTTGTTTTACAAACTCTAATACAGGGAACAATAACGAGTATTTATTATCTTACTGAACCCTTAATAGAGGAGTGTGAATGGGCGTCTCAACAATCGTTATTATTATTGTGTCATCAGTTTGTATTTCAAGTATTTTACTTACAATATTTTGGCGTACTCTAAAAAGTCCTACAACATTAACTTATTTTGTATTGTATCATTTTATTATAGATTAACTCCAGTACGCACATATTTCATCCCTTCGGACTCGCGTTTTTCCATTTCCATACTTGACACATGTGTTTGTATTTGTTTAGTACAGTTCGTAGTACATTTTATTCTTTGTTCACTACAATGCTCTCGTTCCGTCATCAACACGAAGCTAACGAATTTCAATGGTTTTATTTTCATTATTACAATGCATAATCACATCATTAAGTAGGAGAACATTATATCATTACTTTTTAATGAAAATTCGTCTAGGATCTTTCCATTCTTTCCACGTGATTTATAACAGTAACAACATTCTCAAACTACTCCGATGCCTACAAGATTTAAAACGACATCCAGTACATCGAACACTATTGCCTACACATATTATCACCGTTCTACTATATGGTTTATATACTTACAGTCATGGTAACTGTAATCTTAACATGACCCAAGTCATGATTTTATAATTCGCATTAATATAATAGATGTGTAGTCATAATTAAATGCTGGTGTTAGTCTCGTTTAATGTAAAGGACGTAACTACAATTATATAGGCATTAGGCTTCGGTCTCATTGCTGTATATATGCGTGTTCCATGTACTTATATATGTATAATTATATATGTAATCAGGCGGACTTCCAGCTTCAAAGACTTCCGTTTGTGTGAGAGAACGCTGGGTTTTAAGATATATAAAATTGAGAAAACCTGAATTTATATTTTTAGCAATGTACATACCTCTATATACACATTGAAATCTGTTGAGCTCAATTTGCAATAATTATTCTGTAGTAAAACGAGAAATAGTCCCTCATTGTAGCAGCCCTGCTTTTTCACAAGTATGAAAAGAATTATTTTTGCAGTAAAATTCCTGCCACAAAGCATAGTCCTACACCAAGTCCTACACATTATTACTATATGTCAAGCAGGCATGCATCATTAGTAGTACACTCGCAACTATGCTAAAATACCTCGTCGCTTTTCTTTTCAATTCACAGCCAACGCGTTTTGCAAGCTTACACGGAAATTAATTTATTTTGTCGACTACGTAAAAGTAATTTTGTATACTGTAATAAGTTTTCTTCTTTCTCAATAAAATATTTGCTTGACTGAAAAATAATATTTGTTTTTGACTTGAAAAATCTTGCTATCTTTGATACTTTTTCTTTTGCTAAAAATTTACCCACTCAGTGGGTCCTCGGAGAATTTCGTCAAGTAGCATCTAAATAATAAGTATGTATGTATATACAACATCCCTGCACATTAGCTTCTTTTACGCTATCATTTAATAGTTTTGAATGGTGTTTTTGGGTGGTTAGTGTGATTATACCGGTATATTATAATTTCTACAAATTACCGACTTTAGTTGGCGTACAGGTGAATCGAAGACCTAATACTTCACAAAGATTACATACCCATATATTTAAGCTGCCAAATATAAGCAACAACACTATTACATGTGTCCGCTCCAGAGCCCGTCAAAATTAGCAGTAAAATATAAAGGATCGCCTCCATGTGTCCAAGAAAAGAGATTTCAAATTAAACTCCGTCGTTATAAAGTTTACCTACACTGATTCTGTTCTCAATTCACTGGTAATGTAGCATAAATTTGTGTACATCCGTACAGTGTGCCAGCCGTATTAAACTCATTTTAAAAATCAATTTGTTATTATTAATATTATTATTTTTTAAAATCACTACACGCACAACTTGCTTTGCTGAAAAGTCAGAGCAGCAATCATCCAGACGACAAAATAACATGAAATTCATTCAGTGATTAACTTTAAAGCCTCAATCTAATGACGATCTTGTCATTCAAAAAGAGGTATAACTTTGTAAACCTAGTTGGAGCATTTCAAAGCACACATTATTATTACTACTGATTCAGTTCCTTTTGCCACTGTCGCTTTTTGTCTGCCTAAATAGTAGTTAAGTTGAAAATGGACAGTCATCTTAGGTAATTATTATTGTAGTATGTTTACTCACTAAAGTATGTATAATAACGTAGTTTATAAAAGCCGAAACAGGAAAATAAATTGCGCGTTCAAATCATTCGCGATTGACACATGACACATCATCTTAAAAATTAGGATTTTCAAACTTGCGAAATCATATTAGACGACATTATTATTTTTACAGACGATAAAGTATGCAAGGATTAATTTTTTGGGATATAGGGTATTTCAGCAGCTCCTTTGGTTCTCTCCAATTTACAATTTACTTTACGTTATTTTTGTCGTAGAATATTGGCAGATCTTTGAAATATAAAAACAACAAGCACAACAATTTAATTCAATTACCACACTCATCCCTGAATTTGTCACACCTTTTGACGTGCAAAATAAACAAAGCATTCAACTTTGGACCAAAAATTTATCGATGAATAAATTAGATTTCGATAAAAATCTAGACATATATAATATATATATCACTCATTAAATTTTGCTGCAATGATGACTCATAAGTTTCCTACCTGCTTCTAGACAAGTTTTAAAAAATAATAATCTTTTGCGAATACCTTGAGAAAAATGGAGAGAACCAAACAAGCTGCTGGAGGATATATGAAGAAATTCTAATGAGTCTATTCGTAAATGCGTTTTGAATGACTCTTCTACTGTATTATATAAGTATATACAATCTTTTCAGACGACATGCTTGATTTATGTTGACAACGAAGGGTTGGAGGCGGAGGGGAGTGCGAAGAGAAATACCTGGAGAAGTACCTGGAACTAGACTGAATTGTCCGGGCATATATTAATGCTATAGTTCCATATCACGTGCTTCGTCTTCACTGAAGTCGGACATGGAACTTTCCGAATCAGATGAAAGTTGATTTGATTGATTCTTCTCCGCGGACTCTTTCTCTTGTTCCCGTAAAGCTTCTTCCGTTGCATACTTTCGCACGTACTCTAAAAATAAAAAGTATTGAAAGTTGTTTGAGATACATACAATACAATTAATAATATCACACACGATTAAAATCATCGATTCCTCGTATTAGTACTACTTCGCATCAAATATCATAAAGAAATACAACACTGCAACGACGATCATCAAATCAAAACTACTTTATCAAATCCTATTAAATATTTACATCACTGTTTTGATCAACATGTAGGCTGAAAGCGAGAATGAACGCAACTTCAACGAGACGACGTGAAACTATTGTGCATAGATATATAGTTATCTAAACATAGGAAGAGAAAAGTGTACGCTCACCTTGAACTTTCTTTTTGTATTCGTCGGGCTTATGGAGGTACATGGCAGCAGCATCACCATTGAGTGGATCGATGGGGTTTGGATAAGTTAGAAGTTGGGGTAAAAAAGACTCAAATATATTGGACAAATCTACAATCATTTAAAACAGAAATTTTAAAATTCCTCTTCCAAACAATCCAAACTTGAATGAACAACGAATCAATAACAATATTATTATAATAGGTTTCTCCTTACCATATAAAGCGGTCCACGCTTGATTGATAACATCAAGGCAAACAGTACCCGACACTTCATCTATGTTGGGATGATACACTTTGTTCATGAATCCGATTGACGGTGATTTAAAAGGGTAATGCTCGGGTAAGTGAACACGAACTTTCCATATACCACCTTCATACGGTGCTGCGAGTAAAAGCAAAAACCATATTTAATGAGTACATTGCAGAGTATCGGTGACTTCGTTCGCACCTCATTACTACAGATATCCACTATCAGTAAAATGTGTGTCATGTTCCTGCACTTACTTCCACGGGGACCGTAGAATTTAACACAGAATTCATTAAGCCCACCTAAAATGGTGACTTCATGTTTGGATTCGATTCTGTAAATCACAAAGAAAACCAACCAACCACATTAGTTACATGGAATCTCGCAGTTTCACGTATACACACTCGCAAAGTTCACATTATTAGTTCCAAAATTATTATCTTATGATGATTAAAATATTAATACTACTGCCCAAGGATAAGGAGACCACTACAAAGACGGGATTACTGTAGCAAATCCTACCAAAATAATCCCATTTCAACATTACATATTAACCATTGATCAAAGGCATATGACATTACAATTATTCATCCATACACTACCAAAACTACTGTAAACATACCACCTATTCATCATAACTACTATTTTTCAAACTTCATCATCATTCAAAAATCCAAACTACTGCTAAACTAACTTGATCAATAATCATCATTCAAAAACCATCCGAACTAATGTAAACTTGATCAATAACCATAAACAACATCAACATTCCTATACTTATATAAATATATATATGATTAAGTATCTTATATACTTAAATCAACATCAACACTACTATGTAAACTTTTCAACGTCAACACTATACTGCAAACTTAAACAACATCAATCCCCACAGTAAACCTAACTAATAATAATTATCATCAAAACTACGACTAGAAATTTATTAGGTCAATTTTAATTTTAACATTCCCAGCCTTTTACACAGCACAGTGAGTACAGTTCCATAATTTTTTTTCCTGTAGGTCAACCCTGATACATAATCCATACACATACATGCAATAATTGAAAATTTACAGAAAAGGAGTAATTAACTTTGGATTGGAAGTTGTCATACATAATTGTAAACATTCGCAATGAGCTCGGTTTATCATTGAAACACATAAATAATAATTAGAAAAAGTGCACTACACACCATGATTCGCAAATCTCAACTCAAATTAAGGTTCTATACTTCACCAAACATTTGATCAAAACTATTACTTTCCTAATGGTCAAGAGTCAAGAAATCAAGATCAAAACTATATCTACTCTTAAATACAGCCTAAGAACAAATTTTATATTACAAAATCACGGTTCGACTACATTAAATATAAGATCAAAACAACTTTACAAAATACGATTTCAAAACATGTTATCAATCATTTGATCAACTTTTGTATACTCCCCCACATCAAAACTCCTCAGGTCAGATACCAAATCAAAACAAGTCAAAACTCTCCAGTCAAAAGTCTATAAAATCAAAACTCCTATATCTATCATCATCAACTAATAAAAAATGTTGATCATAATATCATCAAAAACACTGCACTACCAAAGAACTACTGCAATATTTGTCATCAAAAGTGTATATCATTCCATTATAACAAATCAATAACTTCCAACTTGACAAAAACAAAAATTCACATAATAATGCTGACAGAATCAACGTCTGAAATAAATATTGGGGAAGTCAGTGGAAAGAAACGATACCAATATACGTTAAATATCCCTATTTACCCTCTATTTTTTAAATTACTCTAATGTAACTATCAAAATTAATAATAGTAATTACTACACAAATACCAACACTATTTGCCTACAAAAATACCAAATCCGATGTTTTTTTTACTAAAAATTCATCAACGAACAAGGAAATTCATCGCATGATAATGAGGACTATTTAATAATAAATAATAAACAAAACAATAATAATAAAAATATTACAAAACTAAATGTTACAAAAGGGAGCATGGAGCATGTCCTTAGTGTTTAAAGCATCAAAAGAGCAATAAGAGCAATCTACATATATATATAAAGATATCCATCCATGCATATAACACATACACTACCAACATCAATATTTGGTCGATCGTCCAAAAATTTTGACTGAATCATCTTAAGCTAATTTTGAAAAATGGACAAAAAAATGAATAAAATGATTTTTTGAAGAACAAAGGGTACGGGAATCGAGGGCAAAGGCAACGCAAGGCAACCATCACACATATACATACAAGGGGTGACTTAGAAGTGAACATGGGGAAGGGGAACCTCCCGTCTTTGACGTAACAAGGTCGATCAGCTGTTTTTGTAGACTCCATCAGCTGTACGCTATGCTTTAGATATATGGAGGAGGAATAAAGGAATGGGAAGGAGTGCGCGAGGAGGGATCTATATTCTCCATATATTCACTATATATCTTGTATCAGCCTATATACATCAACATAATGTGTACGAGTTTCAGACTTCGAGACCAAACAACAAGAAGACAAATAAGGATGGAAAAAGATTGGAAATTTCATCAAAATAACTATGGAAAGAATAATAAATACGAGTAATTAGAAGGAAAAACAGGTCAACATGTAAGGGGGAAAGTCAAGATCATCAAGGTATTAACGATGAATCCAACTCAACAAGAATAAAATGAAGGATGAGATTTTATAGAAATTCTATATTAAGAACAAATTCAAAGAAGGAATTCTAAGAAGGAAAGTCTTAAAGGATGTTATTAAAAGGACTGAGAATTTTGTACTAAATAATAAAAAAAATAGTAAATATAGTTAAAAATATGAAAAGAAGAATCTTACAGTTTGATGACATCTGTATCCATTCGTCTTTTGCCCGCACTTGGAGACGACATGGTATGTCAGGACTTTTCTAAGGTCACTACCCTAGAAAAGTTGACCTCCGACCTCTAACAGCCCCGTTTGTGTGTTCAGGAGGAGAACTTCTTGTGGGGTTATAGGATTAATAGTACTTACTATAAATATAATAATAGTTTTAATTTTAATTTAATTTTTGAGGGATTGCAAAACGTCGTTGTTTCTGTATGGGAGAGCTCCTATATACTTTTGCTTGTTGTTCCTTGTTGTTGAGTGCGGAGTAGCTTATACAATGATGATGGGTTGGATTTTTGGATCTTAAATATAATATCTAAACTGAAAATAAACAACCTTTCCTCGTCGATTCCTTGTATCGCAGTAAAGTTCTGGTGTGTCGTCGTATTAATATCGTCGTGGGGTCTCTCGCACACTCTTTCTCTCTCTATCTCTCTCTCTCCCTCTCCGTCTCTCTCAACTCAAAAACTCTCAAAACTTTCTTTCCTTCCCATACAACCTCATCCACACTACTACACACACATACACATAATATACGGAATATGGCGAAATACTCACTCTCTGCTATGGTTTACTCTCTGCTTTTTAGAGGGTAATAGGCTCAATACCAAAGCCTTATACTGTACACAACAGTCTGTATGGTAGTGGTAGTACTACTTTAAAGGAGCATAGAAACAGCAGCAGGAACTTCTGGGAGCTCAAATTCAATAGCTCTAGCTAGAGCTCTGTACTAGTCTATACAACATAGAAAAATAGTATGTTCTCTTTAAGTCTGAAGCTGAAATATATAGCTGTTCTGTATGTGACTCTGTGAAGGGAACAGACAGAACTACGGAACCCAGCAAAAGTATACACACGAAGGTTTGTTGGGTTGGGATAAACGAGAACACCATCTAACTTATCGAAATACTCTCAGGCCTTACTATGTTTCAACTCTGTCTGCTCAAATTCAACTCACAAAATCTGCTGCCAACTCACGCCTCGAACGGAATCCACACAATATACAAGAGAGCTAGGTATAAGTATAGTGCATCGGAGTAGTGTATAAGGACGGCTATGATGAATGAAGGATCTAAAAAATAACATTGCATCGGAGTTCTTTTGACTATCTTCATCTTGAATGTTCAGTATTATTCAACTAATGTTGAAAGTTGAATGTTGGATTGTTGGATTTTAATATATGTTGATACCTCGATACTGTATACACACGTATGTATGAAATGAAGATGCATCGATGCATGTGCTCCTAAACTTGCAGTATCAAATAGCACCAATTTCTGTGTTGAAGGTATAGAAATTGGTACTTTGGGATCCTGCACAATAGATATGTTGATATTCTTCAGTCTATAAGTACTCCACCTAATTACATTTAATACACTATTTTCTGAGACTGAGATGACTATAGTCTACATATAATATACTATGTAGTATACATCTAGAGTATGTATACTATGTATAAGTATCTATATGAACATCTATACACACAACACATGAACACAGGCATTGAAATCACACTCACTTTTAAATGTAGGTATACAATACAACCTGTACATTTTAGTGCGTTAAAATGCGTTTACTGCGTTACTGCTATGTTGCGGTATAAAGCATGCAAGAAGTACTACAATGTGTAATCGAACAGCAGGAATGAGATGAACAGCAACAATAAAGCTTTACGAACTTTAATCCTAAATTCCCAGTCACTATTTATTATAGTGTGTAACATCTACTTTATTACTATAGCATCCACTCTATTCGTAGTCTTCGTCCGCATACTTGTATAAAGACAAGTTTCCTAATGCCTAATAGACAGGATCTTAAATCTTTAGTGGTAGTATGCATTTTATGAACGCAATGGAAAGTTACCACTTCACACCCTCCCAGAGGAGGACCTGTGGGGACGGAGAGGATTTTGATTTTTAAAGATTTTTTAAATAATGCGTCGTTGAGCTTGTTTAGTATATGGAAATTACGATGACGCATTCTCATCATGGAGTGACGAGTGACGATTTACGTTATTGTTCTATATAGTGTGGGATTAAATAGTTAAATCACAAGTGTATATGCACTTCCACTGTGCAAGGTAACAGGGTTGATAGTTGATATCATCACGGATCATATTGATGTACGGTCAAGGATTGTTATTGTCGCGTGTACGCTTGGAAATAATAACAATGAACTTGAGAGCGTGGAGGAATGCGCTGGAGAGGATGGGAGTGTTGAGGATGGAGGAGTGTGGGCGCCGACGATCGCTTATTGCTTCATTTAATTTAAGATAGTGATGTCTGCAAAAATGTAGTTTAAGTATTACGCAGTCAATACTACGGAGTTGTTACAGCGCGAGATACTTGAGCTCTCCTTGCTAATTTTACATCGATGCATTAACTCGTTCAATTTGCATCGCGATGCAGTAACTCGTTCAATTTACATCGCGATGCAGTAACTCGTTCATTTGCATCTTTGTGCATTAATGTATTGATTGCATTTGTATCGTGACTCGTGACATATTAACTTGTTTTCGCATTTCAATGCGTTAACACACTTTTACATTCGGTTAGCATTATTCGTGATTCAGAACTCCCTTTCCCACAAGTACATACATCACGTCACTCACAACTAAGAAGCTTAATGAAAATGTGCGTGTAGCTAAAAGTTAGTTGTCCGGATTTGTACCACAATTAAAACGAGTTAAAAAGAGAAGGAAAAGTTCTTCCAAATTGCTTCGCAATTTCAAAGAAATTTGCGCAGCAAATGGAGTATTGCATCGCAATTAACTTTCCTAAATCCTATAGCGATTCATCGTCACCTTCCCCAAATTGAATCCATAACTAAAACACTTATCAGAAAATAAATCTCATAGTTTACAAATTTACAATACACCTTAACAACAAGAAATTGCATCGGGATATTTAATTATTATTATAACTCATATTATTTAATTTGTTTTATTATGGTCTGCAAACATGTTAATAAACTGTTACAGTTGGTGCCCGCAATTGCCTGGGATAATTTTAGTATGTAATGCGCTTCCATTTATTAATATGCGTATTATGTATTCGCATTATGTAATAAGTCCCGCAGATGCAGCATGCGGTCATTCGTATCAGGATTTCTATGTGCTGATTAGTTCTGCTAAATGCGAAAGACTGCATTATACTGTATACAGACCTGAGATTATATTTGACAAAAAAGAAAGAAACTAAAATAAATTATGAAATAATTGATGTACGTATGTATATTAAATTATTGTTGTATCTCATGGTTTTGACTTGAGTATTACTGTGTATATTATCCAAAGTCAGCAATATTAATGTGGAAAATGCGAGGCGTAACCACAAATACAAACAAGACTAATCTAATTGTTTTTCCTGTGTGTACATATATATGTGTACCCACGAAATAGACGCATTTTGTTGTCCGTTGACACATAATACTTATCTTCAAGTTGGTAATGGTTGAATAACACATACATGATAGGGGATTTTTGGCAACCTTATCTTTCGAACAGTATATTATTTGGAACGCCACATCTACTCATATGTACGAGCTTTAAGTTTTAATACACTTGTGTATTGTCTATCAAGCATAACATGTATACTTATATATAGTTGTGCATTGTCATATGTGATTGTATATAGTTGTTTAGTTGTATACAACAGTTCACACAACCAGCCCCATGATAAATCTCCTGTATACTATATAAGGTTGGTAGGATAGTTATTTAGTCCCACATTATTGCACTGATTGCACACACAATGTGTGTGATAGTGTGATACTTGTTTCAATCTGATGGAAACAGTATGCATCAGTGCATTCTATCATAACAAGTTACCGTATAGTACTATAGTAAAGATGGAAAAGTTATCAAGGGTGCAGGTGCAATAATAAAAGTAAGTTACTACCAAGTAAGTTAGTACCAAGTAAAACATGTATATGAACATTTGGGTCCTCAGATCAGAGTCCCCATCCTTTGTACAGATCAGGTACAGCCAGAACAAATCCTGCTCTCTATAATAATTACTAACTAGCATCCGCTCAATCCGTTGTTGATCTTCCCTCTGTGGAAACTCCTCTTTGTCAGAGTCAGATCGTAGTGCTCCGAGCACTGTTACATTATTCACTAATTACAAAGGGTTGCAAATTGGCAGTACCTGCTCTCCATTAAACAGACGCAGTCAGTCTTCATATGCTAACAAAAGATGTGTTTGCATAACACAGATACAGAGATAGAGCAAGTTATCCGCCGTACCACACTACGTATAGTAATAACTATATTATAAAATGCATTTTAGGGAAAGAAAAATGTATTAAGGCCGAGCAGAAGAATTGGGTCTTGAGATTTGAGGAGGCCCAATGTTACATATCGTTATGTGTTATATAACATGTTTTTGTGACGAACATAGCATTAAGTACTTACATCCGAAAAACTTAGGTTGCACATGCAATAACAACGGTTTTGTAAGTACGTCAAGTCAAGTATGTACCTACAGAGATAAATTTGCATCCACATGCAATGCGAAAACGAAAGACTTCTCTATGGATTCACATTTTTGCAGATTTCTGCTCCCTCTATGTCGCGGTCAAATTACATTATCGCAAAAATCACATCATATTTTGAGTTTGTTTAAATCAGAGCCGTATCTGAGAAGGTATGTAATTTGAATTAATGAACGATATCATAAAATTGGAGGCCCAGTTCAATAAAACATTCTTGGGATAGAGGTTGAATTGAAAAGTAAGCCCCTGGGGAATTTAAAAAACAACAAATTGAAAAATATTGGGAGCATGTACTTAAGTACATATTTTTGAAGGCGATGCAAAATGAATTCAACATAAAATTAGTAATAAATTAAAATTAGGAGCACATTCAATCAGGTAGAACGTTGACCATTCTTGAAGGGAAATATGTATATTTACTGCTCTTAGAGGAGAACACAAAAAATTATTGCATCAAAACAACATTAGTAATGTCGGTTATGTTATAACTTTATAACATAACTATAAGACATAACATAACAGAAAGATAATATTATTATCATCGTCACGGTTGGCCCCTTTGCTCATTCATGGTTTCGATACCCGACCCCCGAACTCGGAATCCTCAATGTAGATTCCGCATATACTTTTGGGTTATTACGGGCGACCCGCTTTTCGAGAAGAACGTCTACAAAATCCGAAAAGTACATAATCCTATGAGGGTCTCTACATCAATTTTCATCCCCGAAAGGGGAAATTACTCCGAAGCAGTTCCATGTCCATGAGGCATTGGCATACAGCTATTACGAATATATATTATTTAACTTATATCATTTAACGGGAATGCGGTCATCGGGGAGTGAAATAGACGACAAAACCATGAGGAAGGAATCCGCCGTTCCACGAATGTCATAGGCTTTATTTTGCAGAAAAGAACTATTACCACCTGGAGAATAAAACGTATCATTTGACTTTCTTTTTCGAGAGATTACTCGCCTTGGGTGCTACCACTACCGCACCGCCGAATTTCTCAAGGGTGGGAAATCCGCCCGTGACTCTCCAAGAAGGGTCCTGAATTTCGGAGTACTTACATCTTCTATACCTTAATTTGACGTCTGTATATGTACGTCCAGCATGATTGTAAAATACTCTTAAATTTGCGTATTCTTATAGTACAAAGAAGGTACGCGTCTTATTATATTTCTATCTGCAACTCTAACTTCAGGATACCTTACTTTGGTTCTATGGTTAAATCAATTTTCAATTTATGCTTTCTCCGTTTCTCCTTTCCAGATCCAGATAAAGGTCCAAACTTTGATACTCACAGAGTATTCCCCATTTTTTTGAAAATCAACGTCCAAATTTTGCCATGTTTCAAGTTTCTTTGAATAATAATAATTTCTTTATTGAATAAATAATAATTATTGTAATTCAAAGAATTTTTGCATATTATTCAAAGTTTTTGAAAATTAAATAATTTATTCAGAAAATTAGCTTGTTGCAAACATTTACATTGGGAATTGGCTTGGGTTGTTGGGATAGGATATTCTGAGACCTCGGGGCCTCTTTACTTTTTTACATCGGATCGGACATACCAAGGAATCCGGGTATTAACCACATTGCTAGTAATCATTTTGCTAATACTAATAAATGATGCTGAAGGAAGAATATAATTTTGAAAATATTTTTAAAATGTCAATTAATTAAATATACGTACAAAAACATTGTTAGAACTATAGAAGTATGAAATTTAATAAGAATTTTAATATTAATAAAATACATTTTTCTCTCTGGAACTGTTGGACTCAGTGAAGACTGAATGTCAGTGTATTGGATTTATTTTGTTTGTGGATTTGTTGTTCACTTTGTGCGGGTCTCGTCGCCCCATTGCCATTTGCCATTACCTGTGAGTATACTTTAACGCATTCGTTTAACGTTGACGACTGTGAAATTGTGAATGTTGTGTTGGTTACTCAGTGAAAAAGGAGGAAGAACGA
Source organism: Lipothrix lubbocki (assembly GCA_034696945.1). Taxonomy (NCBI): domain Eukaryota; kingdom Metazoa; phylum Arthropoda; class Collembola; order Symphypleona; family Sminthuridae; genus Lipothrix; species Lipothrix lubbocki. The sequence continues at coordinate 34,031 of JAQGAK010000488.1, read as the reverse complement.
GGTGGTTATTTTTTGTGTGAGCACACAAGAGCCAATCCAGACTAGGAATATTGAGTTAGGACGAATGAGATTGTAGTGTAGAAGGTTTGATTTTTCAACTTCACCCGTTGTTCGTCCGTTCAAAATCCAAACTTCGTTTCGTCCTGCCACTGCCACTGCCATTGACAGCCACAACAACAGCAGCAGAGCAGGGAAAAAGCGTTTGTGCCTTTGCTTCACTTCTCTCTGCTGCTTCGCTCATTCTCTTCTCTCTGCTGTGGATTTTTGTGAGTGTGAGAGAGAAAAGAAAACGGTCACTTTGTAGTTTACGTACGCGGTGCAAAGACGTTGACGTTGGATCCTCCGTCTCCACCAGCGCCAACGACATTAACAACATCAAAAAAGAAGAGACCCGCACCCGCAGCACACTGGAATTCCCATGCTCCGTGACCCGTGACCTCTATTTTTCTACGTTCCGCCACCCCATTATTATTATTATTATTATTTATATTATTTTTGTGTAGACTACAGAGTTTATTTTTTTCTGTCTCCTTCTCTATTATTGTGGGTTCACATAGTTGATTTGGGTTACTCACGTCAAGAGATCATGGCTCATGTCAACGCCAAACCTCCGGGGCATCAGGATGACCCGAGAGCCGCCGCAGTGGAGATCCCGGAGATTATTGTGGACAAGATGAAGGGGAAGTCTTATCAGAGGGGCAAGTTCCTGGGGAAGGGTGGCTTCGCCAAATGCTATGAAGCCACAGATATGGCATCAAATAAAGTTTACGCTTGTAAGATTGTGAATAAGACATTGTTGACGAAACCGCATCAGAGGGACAAAATGGCTCAGGAAATATCCATCCATCGGGACATCAGTCACGACTACATTGTTGGATTCCACTCGTATTTCGAAGATGACCTTAACGTTTATATTATCCTGGAACTCTGCGCCAAAAAGGTATGACGGTTCGGAGTTTTTTGACATACATTTGGTTAGGATGTTATTGACACTCCTTGGTTTTTTGACAGTTATTTGCTGTCTCAACATGATTTCAATATTTCTTTGGTTCATCTGATATAGCTCTGTATAGCTTTCCCTCCATTTCTTGTAGAAGCAGTAAAAGTGCTTGTGTCATCAGTTATGATAGCAGTAGTATTAAGTACTTATATGCAAATTCTCATGTTGCGTGACTCTTGGGCGGGCGGGAAGTTAATTCTGGTGGGAGCGAGTTATTGAGGGGGGTTGTAATTTGTAATTGATAAAAATTTATGTAGTAATCCTAAGAATTTTGAGAGGCTGGGAACATGTATTTTTTGTATGATTTTGATGAGTTGGAAAAATTTGACCGTTAATACGATCATGTGTAGGTGTGTTCGTATGATGGAAATGGAGTTGCGTATTTAAACGGGAGGTTGCTTACCTTTGATGAGTTTGTTTCACTGATAATTGCTTGTTGATAAAGGTGCTTTATGCTTTATCAATGATGTATGAGTGAATTGGAAATTTGAGGATGATCTATAATGTAAAAAATGTGGATGTAAGCCTTAACTGAAATTCCTGTATTGTTTGTATAGAGCTTAATGGAGCTTCAAAAGAGGAGAAAGACAGTGACGGAAACGGAGGCTCGCTATTTTTTAAAGCAGATAATGCTGGCAGTGAGCTACCTTCACGACAAAAATATAGTTCATCGGGATCTCAAGCTCGGCAACATCTTCATCAATGATTATATGAATTTGAAGTTAGGTGACTTTGGTTTAGCAACAACCATTGAGTATAATGGAGAGAGGAAGAAAACCCTTTGTGGCACTCCCAACTATATCGCTCCGGAAGTTTTAGCCAAGAAGGGACATAGTTTTGAGGTGGACGTTTGGTCCATCGGTTGTATCTTGTACACTCTACTTGTGGGAAAGCCGCCATTCGAAACGCACACGTTAAAAGATACCTACGCTAAAATCAAGAGAGGAGAATACAATTTCCCACAAACGAAAGTGACTACCCCCGCTCGACAACTTATTCAGCATATGCTTCAAGTAGATCCCACCCGGAGGCCTACAGCCTCACAAATTTTAATGTCGGAATTCCTCAGCAAAATGTACATTCCCTCGTCGTTGCCAGCTTCGTGCCTCACAACACAGCCAAGATTCGATGGCAGACCTAGTTACGCTCCAATACAAAAGCCCCCCCTCACAACTGATCCAAATCGACCACCACTCGGGCCTTATAATAAGTCCCCAGCCGGTGTACTTCCAGCCCCGGCGGAACCAAAAATAAGCTCAACAGCAGGATATATGAAGGAGTTGAAGAATCAGATGAAAAACGTTCTCAGCAAGGATTTGGAGGGGAAGAGAAAGAATAATAATGATGATGAAGCTGAAGATCCAAATGCTGCTCCTCTCCTCTGGATTTCAAAATGGGTCGATTACTCGGATAAGTACGGATTCGGATATCAACTCTCGGATGATTCCATCGGAGTTAGCTTCAACGACTTGACACGGATGGTCCTCTTACCTGACGGAAATAATATGCATTATATTGATAAAAACGGCCTGGAACACTACCATACTCGCGATAAGTATCCAACGGCCGAGCTCCAGAAGAAAGTCAAGCTTTTAAATTATTTCCAACAGTATATGAGCGAAAACTTGCTTCGGGTAATTACTTTTTTAATTATCTTATTCAAACAACTATTCATTTGACATTTATTTATATTATTCGTTTTGGTTTGTATAGGCCGGAGGAAACGGTCCTTCCAGTGAGACTGCCAGTATGACCAGGTTACCCAGTATGTGGACTTGGTTCCGAACATCTAGAGCTGTCGTCATGGTTCTTACGAACGGAACATTGCAAATTAATAACTTTCGCGACCATACCAAAATGATACTGTGTCCACTTCTAGGAGCAATCACCACCTTGGAACACGGAAAACCTATGCGGACCTTCAAGTTTAATTTGATCGAGCAGTTAGGATGCACACCAGACTTACGCCAAAAGTTGCAGTACGCCTTGGAGAAGGTATGTATAAGTACAGTCACAATAAATACATAATAATTATCTACAAAGTTAGGCATAATTGTATTAAAAAAAGACAATACTACGTAATTATTCGCATGCTAATATTTGTGAAACATGTTTTCTCCAGCTCGACGTTGTGATGGGTACGAAATGTGCAGAGCAGCCTTCGGCGGCTAAGACCAAGTAACATAAGCCTTATTGAAGAAGAAGAGACTGAATTTCGTCCAATACAGCCGAAAATATTAAGTCCACTACGCGTATTTAATAAGAAACATAAGCAAGTAATAAGACTTTCTGAAGCCCTTCAAAAAAAACTCCTATACCTTGATCATGTGTGTGTGTATTTAAATATGTACAACGAGGAAGTAATCCCGTGTTAGTCCTGTGTTCATGTTTCTAACATTTTTTCAACAACTTGTTTACTCAGATTGGTGTAATGAACCTCTTTACCTTTTTAAACTTTTCTTAACGGTTATACACTCACATGCAAAAACTATATACAACCACTATTTTACAAACTACTCAGTAATTGTTTCACACTTTTTAAATATAATTGATAAGTTTTTTATTCTCAAATAAATACATGGCCAACATTTTATGATAATAAAACTATCTGCTCAAAATCTTTTGTTTTAGCACAAGTTCCTCCATTTCATTATGCATATTCATTCGCTGTCATTACTATTACATGCATAGTAACTAACAACTTATCAGCTTATAAGTTTAGTTAAATATCAATACCTACTACTACCTACATTAAATCAAAAAATTATTATTAGCCCTTTTCAAACTACAAGTCAGTCAATCCTCCTGTCCAGCTTCCCATTTTGTTTTAATTTAAGCTCATGGTGACTTATAATTTATGATTAAACTTGAAAAAGCCCTGGGTTTGATCACTCGAATAAATATAATATTCATTCCTAAAATAATATTCTCCTTAAAACTTCCAAAGCAATAACCCCACAGGCTTATTCTTTGTCATGGCTTTCTTTTCTCCCTTCACATCCAGTCATTTACCCGATTTCGAGGTAGGGCCAGATTATTTTTAATAAGATTCTCACAACAAGAAATGTCGAAATGCATTTCATGGAAACCCTTTGATTCAGGTCCAGATACCTATAAAAATCATTAAAAAAAACAACCCTTCTAGTAATTGTTTAGGAGTACACGTAAACACAAGTATATAGGTAAGTACCAAAGCCAAATAGCATAGGTGCGACAAAATTTCCCGGAAATTCCCAGCTTTCAACAGCAACTTTCCAAAAAAGTTTCCGTTGCTATTTATATGTAAGTATAACAATGCGAATGACAAAACAGAGCAGCAGTTGTTGTTTCTTAACAACAAAATTAAACCACTAATTTACTTAAAAACAAGTATAACCAATAGTATTTATATCCTAACTTACTCAAAATATGCCTAAAATACTTGTTCCTAAATATGCTTACATACATATAGATATGCCGAGGTTAAAACATACCTAATAATATGCGTGCATACCTAAAATGGACTTAAACAAGCTTAAATATGCTTAAAAATACTTAAAGATGCTTTAAAAACTTCAATAAAACGTAAATACGCCGAAATATACTTAAAAGACATACCTAAATAAGCCTAAATATACTTAAAGACATACCTAAACAAGACTAAAACTAAAACTATACTTAAAACATACCCAAACATACTTACTACACTACATACCCAAATATTATTAAACGCACTTAATACATACCCAAACATACTTACTACTACTACATACCCAAATATTATTAAACACACTTAATACATACCCAAACATGCTTAAAACACCCTTAAAACCTACCTAGCCAAGCCTAAGCATATTTAGAGCATCATAATTAAATCCCAATTAACCCCGCTAACTAGTGCATCATAGGAGGCATATATACGAGAAGTATTTTTATTTTATTAGAAATTTGGATACGTACTACTGGCCTGGAGGTCGGGTACTTTAAGATTTCATTCCTAGGAAAGGTTAGTGAGGGTTAACCTCATCCCATATACATATAATAAAAAGCCAACTACATACTATAGAAAGAGAGAGAGAGAGAAGTATGAATATGAACCAAGAGAGCAACAGTATATAATAGTAGGACTTAAAGGGTTAGAGGCTGTTAATACATATAATGCCTAATAATAATATAATATTGGAAAAGGAAAGGAAAGCTAACAATTAACAATAACAAGAAAAAGCAAATTCCAGGAAGGACGACGGGACGTCATGAGACAGGACGATGATGGGACGACGACGACGACGATCAACGATGATGATGAGAGAGGCAGAGAGAGTCAGAGAGAGAGCAACGGCAATATCGGCAGACCGGATATTTAGACAAGACAAGATTCATACTTGGTGCGGACGGACTGACTCCATCTGGTTTCTCCTCAGGATCTATTCTAATGTGCAGGTGTGCATACGGAAAGGATTGAACCACATGAGTTACCTGCAAGACGAGTAGACGAGTATGTAGGGAAGCGTTGAATTCCGTCGTTTTAATACACTCAACACACACACACAATTTCATACAGTTTCTCTATTTCTACACCTCGATTACATACACTTTTTATATTCTTCTCAACATCTCCAAATCTCCAAAAAATATATTACACCAACCAACAACAACAGGAATTATACAAGAAGAACGAGAAGAAGAAGAATATAAAAAGAACTATTTCTTCATCGTATAAAGTTGTGAAGGATTTTGTGTACAAGTTTTTTAATATTATATATAATTATTATATATTTAATTAGGAATATAAATTGTTAAATAATATTTATACAAATTTTGCGGAGAGTATTGTCAGGGGGGAATTTGTAGGACTCCCTCTCCATATTTCTGTGTTGTAGTTGTAGTAGTTTGTATATTATAGTTTTTAATCTTTATTATTATTGTTATTATTATTAGTATTATTATTATTCTTAATATTACCCTAAAAGTGCTATTTTCTAATTAATCTACAATAATCTAGTCTAAATACTGTATATATTTGTAGGGTCTACTGTTCATATAATAGTAGTGAACTTATTAGTAGATTGTTCTTTAATGGACGTGACCGCGTTTGAGGAATTCATAGGGATATCATGATTCATTGTAATAATTATTGATCATGACTTCTTCTTGAAATTCATGACTACAACAATAATAGTGTGTTAATATTTTTTAAGCCTTTATCTTTATATACCTCAACCCTTCCACCCTGCATTTTTTTAAACATTTTTTTTTTCTATTTTCTATAGATTGTTGATCATTGTTGTTATTACATTGTACTTGTAAAATATTAAGATATATCTGTAGTTGTAAAAATATTATAATATATAGATTTTTATATGTGATTTATACACTTATTGAAAAAGAGAGAGAGAGAGGGAAGCGCGTGTGGACATGAGTGTAACCAAGCTGTAATAATTTGTTGAATGAGAGTCTGTTAAAGACGGAGTGTAATCCTTTTTTTTGGTAAAAAAGTGTCCTGTGTAATTCCTGAGATTACATTAAATTTCATTTTAAAAATGACATCACAAGTGTCTCCGAACACAGCGGCTGCCACCACTCCCATGGAAGATAAGGCTGAAGACGGTCCCAACGGTCCTGACCCAAATCGGTGGTTCTTTGAAAAGGAAAGACTGGAAACGACACCAAGTCGAAAATGTGGGATCGATGCTGATAAAGAACTCACTTATCGGCAACAATCCGCCAATTTTATTCAGGATATGGGACAGCGATTACAAGTGTGAGTACACAAGAGAGATTGTAAATTAAATTCTGAAGTTGAAAGTGAGATTTCGCCCGGTAGTTGAATTTGGATTATGTGGGTAGCGGTATATTAGCGGATCTAGAGTCTGGCTTCCACATTTTTTGAATTCTGTCTTTTGTTTTTTCAAGACATTCTTGGGAGTGAACCTTAATTTGATCATAAGCCTTGCTCTCTTTTTTAGGATAGACCTACTTCTGTTTTATGAGTTTAGATATCATCTATCAATATGTTAGGTGGTAGACCGGAAGAAATATTGGGATTCGAGCATGTTGGTGATCAAATGAATGGGTTTCGTTATCTTTTAATTGTGGGTCATGAATTATGGTGGAAATATGTGTGCATGATATTTGTCTAATGATTTGGAAATGTTCTTGTTTGTGATTTGCAGTAATCAGCTGTGCATCAATACAGCAATAGTATATATGCATCGATTTTACATGTACCATTCCTTTTCGCAATTTCATCGGAACCATGTATCGACAGCCTCTATTTTTCTAGCCGCGAAAGTGGAAGAGCAGCCAAGAAAGTTGGAACATGTCATTAAAGTTGCCCATTATTGCCTTAATCGAGATAGTACGCCAATTGATACGAAATCCGAAGTGAGCACTATTTTGTTTTTCCTAGTCTGTATAGCAATGGGTTCCGGCCCTTGTTATTCTGGACAAGGTCTTGTTGAATTTATGTAATTACCGCAATGGTAATTTCAGAGTTATGCTGATCAAACATCGGAGCTTGTGATGACTGAAAACATATTACTACAAACTCTGGGTTTCGATATCAACATTGATCATCCTCATACACACGTGGTCAAATGTTGTCAGTTGGTTCGAGGTATGTAACATATTACTATAATATTTATTTCATATTCTTGTTGTCTAAAATGTTACTTGAAATTTGAAGCTGAATGTTGCAACTTGTTTACAGCCAGCAAAGATCTTGCTCAAACGTCATATTTCATGGCGACAAATAGGTGAGTACAATCATTTAAATAATTCCTTAATAATCAACAATGTTAGATATTACAGAAGCTTGAAAAGTCTATATGGTCAAAGCCATGGTTATCAAACCCCAGTTTAATGATCTTGACCATGTAGTTCATTTTATATTTTTATTACTTCGTTATTTTGGTTTCCATTGAGCTATTCTGATACTAGACACCTCTATTTGATGTTGATTCTAAGTGAGTGATGGAAATGTAGTCAAGAACGGGGTCAGATTACTCGGTTGTTGTCTATAAACCTTCAGGACAAGGAGCATTTTCTCTCTTTGCTATCTGTGTAATAAAATCATGGTGTTTTGTTTTTATTACAGCCTTCATCTTACAACGATGTGTTTGCAATACAAGCCGACCGTAGTAGCTTGTGTTTGTATTCACCTTACGTGTAAATGGTCGAATTGGGAGGTAAGCTTGTGGTAGTGTAAATAATGTTTCAAAGAAGTTATTGAGTTTATTTATTTCTGAATGTCATGACATAATTGCGATAATCAAAATTCTACGCAGATTCCACGTTCCAAGGAAGGGAGGGATTGGTTTTGGTACGTAGATGACACCGTAACAATCGATCAACTAGAAAAACTTACGACTGAGTTCCTAGCAATTTTTGATAAATCTCCATCACGATTAAAAAAGAAAATACTTAGTTTAAATCAAGCTTCTGGGGGTAGCGGTGGTTTTGCAAGTTTAAATGCTTTTCCTACCTTGATGGACCCCACTAATAGTCCCGGGGCTCCGATTCCAAATCGATCCCACTCCCCTTTAACTTCACAACCAGGCCCTACTCTTGGCAAAAGGTTTGTTAGATATTTTTATTCATTTATTATATTAATATATGGTTAATTGGGGCTTCATATTTAATCTTGGGATCATCACAAACAGACCTGGTCCTGCTATCAAGCCAAGTGGGAATCAGCACAGTAAACAACCAAAAGTGAATGGTGGTATTGGACACCACCCCTTAAAACCGCCACATGGACCTCAGGGTCTTCCTAGCAATAATTCTTCAAAACATCCTCATTATTCAGGAAATAAGGGTGTCGGTCCGCCAGGATCACATCATGGTGCCAAAGATGCTCATAGTTTGCAACAACATGGCAAATCTTTGGGTCATCATCATAACCACCCTGTGCCGGCCTACCCTCACGGTTCAAGTAATAGACCAAGTAGTAGTCATTCCCACTCTAGCGGACATCATAGTCAAGGTCATGTACCTCCAAGTGGACAACCGCCTAAACCCCCTCATTCTATGAGTGGTCAGCAGCATCCATCAAAGCCTCTACATCAGCAGCCGTCCAAAGTTCCTTATAATTATAATTCGAAATCTCAGCCGCCTACAGGTGGACTACCGCCACCGAAGCATGCAATTTCTTCATTACAGTCTGCTTCGAATCCCCCTGCCAATAAAAGTCATCAGCCGTCATCCTTCAATCAAGTTAAAAAGCCGTACCAAGATAATACAGCTCGCCGTGAGGTAACATATGTTTATAAAATTGTTGCACTGAATTTCCATGCGTACACGCAATCTAATGAATTTTAACTTAGGTAAGAGTCATAGTAGATTGATATGATATAACGTGGTATAACGTTTGTATTCATTTTTTAATTGGCAGAATTCTCAGGATTTCAATGGGAGTAGGGAAAATTCTGATGATATACATCGCCGTAACAATCTAAATTCTCAACATAGGCCAAGGATACAGGATAATAAACCCAGTAAGATTAATTCATTTGTAATGTATGAGTATTTTGGAACGGATGTGTTTGCGAAGTGAAGGTCCCTAATATTGCATTTCAAATGGTTTCGCAGGCGAGCTGTTCAGTACTGGAACAAGTAATTTACCACCAGTATCTCTTCCCTTTAATTCAACGACAACAGCCGAACCATCGAGAGCATGGGGTGATAATGGAATATCCGTGGCTGAGCCTAGGATTCCGCCGAACAGACCTTCATCATTGTTTAGTCCAGATCCGGAATTGCACGAAAGTGCAAATTTTCTATCAACCTCCATTCAGTCTTTAGTTAAAAACGACCTTAGTCCGATAGGTGATGTTGTCATCGGTGCTAAAGGAGTAGATGCTCTTTTGGATAACCCATTTTCCATGCCTCCTGCAGTACCCAGTTCCACTGTATTCCCTAATTTGTTTGAATTCGGAATGGGAGGACGTGGTAATGACAACTATGCTGGAGAAACTAAGCCAGACATTGTAAATGCGGCTCATGACGATATTAAATCCGAACCCAATGCTGTTTCTGGCGTTCCTGTATCAACTAGTTCTTTGCCTTCGTTGACATTACCCATGAACTTACTGGCAGCCAAAACAGATACCACTTCCCCCGTCAATCGTGGAACCATAGATACTGGGGACGGAGATTCGTCCCATAAGAAAATCAAGAAAAATAAAAAAGAAAAGCACAAGCATAAAGACAAGGAGAAAGATCGTCACGAGGATAAGAAAGAAAGAAAGGACAAAGAGGAGAAGAAACACAAGGACAAGAATAAAGATAAAAATAGAGATGATAAGAAACATAAAGAGAAACATAAGAAGGAAAAGCACAAAGAAAAGGACAGGGATAGATCGAAAACTAAAGGTACGGACGACTCTGAATCCGCAGGATATACTGATGTTGGAAGTAGAATTAAAATTAACTTGGGTTCAAGAATGCTTGACGTCCAGACGGTTGAAAAACAAAAATCGAAGCACTCGTCCAAAAAGCACTCCAGCAAATCGAATCCTGCTGCTGTGGATAGTTCGAATACTCTTAGCATACCCAAGCTAAAAATTGTTCCCGTTCGACCACCTTCCACTGACGATAAATTTGCTTACACTTCCAAGCCCAACTAAGCAGATTATCAAGCATATAGTAATACAACTCATTGTTTTCAGACATTTTATTTATTGTCATAAAAAATTCATACCCAAGCCCGTCTGTTTGTACTCTCGGATTTGTGTTATCATGATTTAATATTTATTCAAATTCTACAATAATAATTATTACGATTGATCAAGAAAAAAAAGTACTCCGATGAAATGAGAAAATATTAAAGGACGAAACAACGTTATTAATCCACGTTCATTGTATTAATTTCTACCCTACATACAAGAGTTGCAAGCATAATTATACTTCTTCACATTTCGTAATTAGCACCTCAACAATTGAAGATCGCATTATTGGGGCAGGATTTGTATCAAGTAGCATGTTCATACTTACAACTATTTGGGGAAAGCATTTTAAAATCAAATTTACTTTAAAATTCAATTTACTTAATTGTCTGCCCTACTAAGACTATGTGTATTGAGAATATCTGCTCGGAATTTGGACATTGTCAAGACAAATTTATTTGCAGGAAATAAAATAAAAAAACACGCATCTTCGTGAAAGTAATTAATAACTGCCTTAATTTGTAAAGAAACGTTATAAGCACACACGTATGTCTATGGCGGTTATGTACTACATTATACCTGCATATATGTGTGAATTTTATTTTATCATCAACGATTTCCTTGTTTAGACATTCGGGTAAGAAAATATTGTGACTTCGTATTACTATAAACTCCAGTACGAAAATACGGGCATATGCTAAATCCATGAAAGAAATTGTCGATTTACTAAATTTTTAATTGACGAATGACGAATTTACTAAAAGTAAGTATTATAAGTAGTAATTAGTAATTAGCCAAATGTTCTATTCATATGAATTCGGGGCAGCTTAGTTGATAATAGAACGCAATTGAAAATAGTACAGATGTTATACAGTAAATCCATATCAAATGGCGAATAGAATCGTCTATACATGTACATAACAATACAATAAAACAAATACCCTACATACATAGTTGTTAGACAATTATTTAATTATTACAAAGTCATATAACTCACCTGAGAAATAGTTTTGTACTAAAAAATTGTTCCGGAAACGTTGTATATACTCATCTCACATCGCCCGGTAACATACGTGTGAATGTAATCCGTTTTTGAATAATCATGATTGATTGCTTATTTATTTTTGCAATGATTTATTCATTAGAACAATATATTGTTTATCTTTATTTTTGAGTCAAGATCAGCCTGATGGATGATGAACACAGTTGTTGTTCGAATGCTTGCTACGAAATAAAAGTTGTATTGTATTCAACATAAACCATTTTAAATCACGGATAATTTATTTTTACAATTATGGTAGATGTCGACAGATCAGGCTACAGTTTGCGGCTAAGATTTTATTCTTAAAATGGAAAGATCATCCAAAGATTGCATACCAGAAACCGAAAATGAGGAATATATTGTATGTAGATTTTCAGAAATGCACAGATTTACATTTATTTTATTAGTGCAGATCTTGATTCTGAAAACTCTTAAAGGTGAATTCTGGCTAGAATCAGAATCTGGGGTATATTCGGAATTCTTATAAAAAGCATAAATGTTTGTCAATATGTAGTTCCACAGCAGCAGTGGGATTTGCTTGCCGTATAAATGCGCTATATACTCATGACAATGTAAACACATAGGCCATGCTTTTAAAAAATGCAAAATATCAGATTCTTCAAGTTTTCCATGCAGAATTCTGACACTTATGCCTAAACGGTAATTTTTTTTATGTGAAATCTGAAAAAAATTAAATCTTTTGATTTAAAATTAGGATTATTTATTTTATTTATTTTACCGACAAGGTATGAAAAATGCCAGTGAATACATTATTTTCGCATGGACAAAAAGCAGACAAAAATCTTGCCGAGGCGAGGCTACAAAAGTTTCATGGAATTTTGGGTATTTTAAATCTCCAATTTTTATTGTTATAGTAATAAACAGCCATTACATAAAATAAAATATTGGGATTGTACAAAGGGGTAATAATAGGAGTAGCCACGGAGGTACGTTAATAGGTTATTGTCGCCCAAGTTCGTTGGGGATGACGGAGGTAAGACCATGTATTATTATATGTTATTGGGGTGGGCTGCTATAGGAGAGAAAAAAATGGATCGATGTTTCTAATTTAGGAACAAGTTGGTGCTACGAGGAGGACTAATCGTTGCCAATAATCATCTTCTTGAGACGTTGCTACACTCTCACAAAAAGAGTCCAATGAGAGTAGGTAGGAATGACAGGAATTAGCACTAGATTAGACTTTTCCTCAGTTAATTAGGCCCAGATCAAAGTAATGTCCAGGGAGCGATGAAGCGATTTAGCTTTAATTAAAAGTGTAGTCATTCCAGTCGAGATAAATTGCTCTCCAGAGGGTCTCCCAGCCTCATCACGGCACTTCCAGCCTCACCACTTCCACCACTCCACATACGCTACGAACGTTCCCAGCGTACTTACCTCCATATAATAAGTACGAAGTATAACGCTCCGTTTTTGGATGAAGTTGTACTATTTTTGTTTTCCAGTCCACATGTCCGTCGTATACCGTCTGCTATGGCGTCATTTCTCAAGTCCTTCATATACTTATAGACGAATTGTATGGAGTTTTCACCATTTCCAAGAGAATGATGGAATTATAATAGATATCGCTCACTTTCCATGGGATTCAGGGCAATTCCTTTTCAATTCATTACCTCTCCATGTATATTTTACTGGGGTTTTATTTAATGTCATTGGGAGTATTTAGCGCTGCCAAGTTAACCCACCGAAGTGCATTATCGGTACAATTGTGTGGAAGTATTAGTTAGAGGGTTATTAGTTACGGCAGGGGAAGTTCAAGCAGAGAGTAAACATCTAAAAATGATAATAATTAGCAAGTCTTCCATTTACGGCTGCCTGGAGGAACTCTCCCGGATCCTCCACACACACACACACATACACACTCGCAAGAAAGACATGTGTACACAGGGCATGAGGAAAATGAATGTTGGTAATTTATGAGCGTCGTGTCATGAAAAGCTACTTCTATTACTTATGGGTTGTCTGACTTTCCTCGGAGAAGTATACTCTTGGCAGTGACATGACAGTGTCCAATGTATCAGCAACTGTTTACATGACTGTTCAAAGATACCTCAACAAATCTTGTGGCTATGGTGAGATGCTCCAAATCCCCGAAGAATTCCTTCTAAATACATATTGAGCAGAGTGAAAACTTGTCTATGTAAGTAGGCGGTGGTTCACATGCATATAGACTGGAGTTAAAGTTTAAGCTGTGTATGTATGCAAGTTGTGTGGATGTATGAGAACGATTCCGGGAAGAATTATGATACACCAAAAAGAAGGCTGGAAGGTACGGAATCCATTGTATACATATATGCGATTTTGTTAGAGTTGGAGGAAGATTGGAGGAAGAGGAGGAGGAGGAGGCAGAGAGAAATAGGAGGAGGCTTAAGAAAAAGGCAAAGAGGATTTTTAGGAGCCATTATGTGATGTGAGCGGCTAGTCTATTTCACTGATAAGTGGCATTCAGTTAGATTAGCACAATTCCCATTTCCATTTCAAAGCGAAGAGCACTAAGTGACGTTCCCGAACTACTCACACAAATTACATTGCTAGTTAAATGAGCCACACATACAAAGTAATGGGTAGGAAATCACAGCCTTCTCTCCTTACCAACAACATAGAGAAAATAGTCGGATTACCCCCACATAAACTCACTCCAGCTGCCTCAATCTTTTCCAGTACCTAACTCACTTGCCCCAACCATCCCCCTCTCTCGCTCTCTCTTCAAAATCAAGACTTTTTTCTTTCCTTCTTTCTCGTCTTATTCCTTATTTCTCTCCGAAGTTATATATACGACTGCTGCTAGCCAAAGTGAAAATCCCCGTTTATAGTACAACTCCGGACTTCTACTAGTAGATCTCTTTTTTTCTCCGGCTATGAAGATCCCCCACACAATTCTCGATTCGCTACACCATCGTTACAAATAACTTGGAGAAAAGTTTGCTCATAAATTTCACGCCAAAGATTTACAACTCCCCTTTCCCATCTCTCACGTTGGTCGGCGGGGAGCTCCTCTCTCAGTCCTTCCTGCTCTCTCACTTTCTTTTTTATCCATGTTTTTTAAGTCCTTCAGCTCCAACAACTAATACGACTTCCCTTAAAAGATTTAGCCCATGTTGAAACAATATTCTCATATTTTAACTCTTCTTAAACTCTCACACACATATATGTACATAGCACTAGAGGTCCTGGTTACAATTTCTAAGCCACCTATTTCAATAGCCAATGTTACTGATTGTTACTTCCATGCCACTTTAGTGTATAAGTACTCTGAATGACTATTTTATGGCCTGACTAGAATTTTGCGCTTCTAATTATAAGTATTTACTATACTTGGGCTTGCACGTAGGGGTATGATATGACAACATTAGAGAATATAATCATTGGCGGGTAGTTTGTGACCATACATTAGTATTTTATTCGTGCATGGAAAGCAATATTGCGGATGAGATTTGTTGCAGGCAGGGATTCTTATCCTCAACAGATACTGTTTTAGTATACATACTTGTGTACGTATTATACATGTATGTACTATATGCATGATACATTCACAATGCTATAGTTGGTAGTGTTGCTGGAATTTATTATAACCTGCAACTCTTCATTTGAGCTGGGTTGATGACAGAGTACGCTAAAACCTGAGAGATTATGGCTCAGGTGTGCGTATACAAGTGTGGTGTTATATGTATTATATGACATGTTTAACCTTATAAAGTGTACGTACATATTGTAGTTTTTGCATGAACAATGGTATAGAATAGTGCACGAAGAGAAGAAATAAGAACCAAGTCATGTCTTTATAAAACAGACAACATAGATGCGTTGATTTATTTAACAAGAAAATGCTGGCAAAACTTTTTGTTGTTGCTAGAAGATAATAAATATAGTATTCTATAGCAAAACTTAATATCAGTAATTTATTGTAGATATTTACGAGAGGTTGGGCTGGAACACAGTCATAAAAATGTCACCCAAATAACAGGAGTAATTGGGATGAACACCGTTATTGAAATAAAGTCAGCGGGGTAAAAATCTCAGCACGAGATACGTAGTGCAAAAAGGAGCACAGAACAGTTTTCATACTACACGTACATTTAGCTCTGATAGGTTGAATACCCAAATGAAAACGAATGTGTAATTTAATATAATACATTATTAGAGACATACAATTGGAATTAAATGGTAAAACTAGGTTCGGACAACAATGTGATTATTTGCGGGAAATTTATTAAACTGGCGTTATTCCAAATGCTTCTCACTTAATATTAAGTATCTCTAAAAACAACTTTAGCAATATAATACTTCGGCCTTGTTAGTCCACAAGTCCTAGGAAATAATCTCAATATTCCTGTATTTTCATGAGCAATGTGAATCAAGCTGGGGGTAGGCTGAATGGTTACGTGGAGATGCATACAATAAAAGACGATGAGATTTATGAGTTGTTTCACCACCACTAAATCCCTGACATTCTTCATTCTCGTGACTTTTCTTCCCTAGCGCTTCTCCTTTCTCTGCAAAAGAAAGGAAAAAAACTTTTTCAGTCTCTGCTTCCTTAGGAATGTGTTTAGATACACAACAGACGGAGACAAGCAATTGTTTTTATTTTTTTAAACTACTCCGTGAGCATGGTTCCAAGAGCATGGTTTTTAGAATCCGTCGTTTATTAGTACTTTAATAAAATGTAGACATTTTGATAAGAAATGCATAAAACAGACTTACTGTTCTGCATGGACGAGGTAGTTGCGGGGAAACCCTTCGTAGTTGTTCCTGTAGTACTTCCACCTGACTGTGTTGACTGCTGGCCATCTTTATCGAATAGCAGATCCGTTTGGGCGCCTGTTTGGTTCTGTGAACCCTTCTTCTCCACTTCTTCCTTACAACGAGCCTCTTGTTGTGCCTTTTTACTTCTCTTCCATTTCATGCGACGATTTTGGAACCAAATTTTGACCTGCGAGCAGAGTCCATAAACTAAATTTTAGTTAATGCCCTTTAAAAACCATTTAAATTTTATTAATTTGTAAATTCAACTAATTTGCCGTAAGCTATAAATTGTAACCGAATTCCTAGATTGCGAACATAAAGAACTATTACCTATGCCAATATATATTTATATGGAATTTCATTTTTGGTGTTATTTAGATTGCACAAAGATATTGAGAAGTATATAAATTATTATTATTTAAAAAAAATATATGAGCATATAAATATTATATATAAATTATATGTAGTATGTAGTGAAGACATAAAATTATACTACTGAAAATAATACGGGTAGATTTGCTCGACTTCCTAAACCTTTTAGAAGATAAAACCGCCAACTCATAGCGGTTTCCCTAGATATCCAATTTGGGGTCAAACCCGATTCCTAAGTGCATTAGTCTAACCACGAGCTCATGCTTGACAACCACAAATTAGTTCACGTGCCAATAGTTTATATGAATGACTGAGTATCTCAAAGAAAGCCGTTTCTCTCTACCCTGCCTATAATTTCCTTATGTATCGACCATGAAGAGATGCAAATAAACAATGAGATTATAACAACTCTCACATTTCCAATAATAATAAATCCGCCTGCAAAATTTGATGTGACCATTTGGAATGTTTATGAGACTTAGAAATTGTAATTTTAACATCAAATAAAAATATTACAAACAATAAGTAAACAAAGGACTATTTGTATATGCCCGGTTTAATACTAAACGATTACATGCCATAATAGAACTACAAACAGATATTACAAAATAGATATTAGTGTTGATCCTACTTGTTTACAAACAGAAGAAAAAGAAGTTGATGTATTGGATGGACAAAAATGATTATGTTGAAACCACCCTTTATGCACTCAAGGCTCGCAACCTCAGTCACGTACGTGTGCACTTGATGCTGAATGTCATGCTTGAAGAATAAACATAGCTTGTTGATGGTAAAGAACTCAGGAATGGAGTAATGAAATATATCAAACCTGAGTTTCAGTGAGCATAAGGGAAGTAGCCACTTCAAATCGTTTGGGTCTCGACAAGTATTTATTTTGTCGAAACTGCCGTTCCAGCTCGAGCAGTTGCTGTGAAGTGAAAGCTGTACGCGGCCGTCTTGTCTTACCCAACAAAGCAGCCGTTGGACCCCCTGGAATTCCTACAATTTAAAAACCACACAGATTCCCAGATTTATTGGTACCAGACATTTGACAACTATTTGGGATCCCATTTCATGACACTCTGTAATAAAGTTCTTTGTATCAGTACACATATACCTAGAGAATAAAAGTTTGCGTCAGGATCAGCAACTGTATTGAACAACCGCCTGTGTTAGTATAATAAGCTTGAGTACATTTAAAATGAGTAGGGAAAACTTTTTTTATCGTTCAGGGACCTTGATTCATGTAAGTACATGTGACTCTAGCATTCATACACATACATATATAAAGAAATGCTGTAATGGCTGATGGAAAAAAACGTTCAAGGTATATATAAATTACTAGAGTACTTGGAAAGTGATCGAAATAAAAGTATGGTAATGGCATGTGACTAAAGACTATTTGGGTAATTTGTTTGTGTACACAAATGAATTGCTGACTGAACAGATGGGTCAACACATGAATGGTGGTATTAGCATTAGCTGCCTTGTGAATTTTTGATTGTTGCTCTTCCGCGGGTATCGGGCTAACCCTCTGCGTATGCTTACATTAGAGCCCTCTCTCACTTGCTCTCGCCGTCTCTCTCTCGCTCTTGCAACTCAAGCTGCCAACAAATCAAAGTCAACTATCAACATTGTGTGACCCTCATAAATACTAATAGTAAATAATACAATCACTCTCTATTTGTCATGCTAATGTAATCTAATCACCACTGAAACTAATCAACTTCCATTGCTTTGTGGCTTGAAGAGGACCGTCCGGCTCATTATTCACACTCCATCCATCCCCTCCCTCTCGGATTCATTCAATTACCCTCATTTATTTCCCTGAAAAATGCTCACTTGTCCCAACAGCCTACTATAATGGAGGTCGGTGTGCGGATGTATATACTTATTGTATGTATAGTGCAATAAAGCATCCGGAAAATAGGTTTACTAGCTTTTATCACACTATAAGGACAGCCCTTTGCGCGTTCATTTTCCTTAATTTGATTTCATCATAAGCAGACCAATTAGGATCGAATCAAAAAATGGCAATAACTTTTAGCTGGGATGTGCTTCCGAAATTGATTCGAATTACCAATTATTATTATCGAATCTAATGTGTTCTATACTAATTTATGTTGTACTTGAACAACATTCAATAAAATTAAGTATATTACTTGGAACGGATACTGTTACCGGATTTGCATAGCTTCATATAATCATATATTGAAGTAACCTATATGTGTCTGCAATCAGAAAAGGCTAACATGTCAAGGGCTTCAAACTTTAATGATGCTCACTTTATAGTTCCGTTGTAAATTTGTTGAAGACATACAAATGGATAATTATGATAAGAATATTAAAGATGATTTTAAAATTAAGAGATAAATTTTGATTAACAAGTAAATTCACATGCTGTGGAAGGTAACAAGACAATGTTATAATAGACAAACTCGAGAGGTAAAGAAATAATGATATGGTTTTTGTGCAGATGAAAGGGTCGTAATGTGTCCCATCATTTCAAATTAGGTAAGCCTAAGTAGTTGTAATTGAATGAAAAGACTCGATTTTGCCAGTTTTCACAGATTTGTCCTATGCGAGATAATCTTAGTCAAAGGATCCACAAGGGCTGGTTTTGTGCATGGAAATGTCGGCTTCCTGATCGTTGACAAATTTATTGCCACTTTCTATTCTTGTGTCGATAAAAACGCTCTAGGGGGCATCCATAAATTCTAACCTGCACAAATTACCTAAATCTCTTCTTCCCAGCTCGTGAAACAAACTCCAACAGCTTCCATCTCCTCCTCTCAAATATTCTATAGTGTAGAAATTCTTACTACCCGTTGTACATATATCCATAAGTACATATACAGTCACTCACTATAACTCACTTCTTGACATATGAAATGGTGGTAATGCACAGGCGTCTATGTAGGAATGATATAGTTTTTACATTATACAATCCTTGAGTTTGAGCTTTTATATGCATACATACACAAAGAGGCATATGTACGTACTCGGGATGGATGCAAGCCGGTTATACATTAAACGGGGAAATCTCATCCACACCTATAGTCGCATACTATAGTAGTCACCCATATTACCTATTCTGCTGACTCTCAAACAGTTTCACCGCTCATCCCCTCGTACTATTTACTCACGTATTCATTACCCGGCTCACCATCTCACTCTCTTCGCCATCTCCCTCGTCAAGCCTTATTACTTTCAGCGTGTTCTTTAATTCTTATAATTATGATGATTTAACAACCGTTGCAACGCCGGTGCTTTACACTACACTTGCAGGAACATGACTTGAGGAGTTTAATGCTGTGATGTAACGCTCAAATCATTCGTCTCACACTTAAATCGCCTTCTTCAATCCAATCTCTCATTTTCCGCCTATGAACTTTCGGTGTTCCTGCTCATTTCGTCGACATACAGTTGTATTACTTGTTTGTTTAGTAGTTAATAATCACAAATTACTATTATTGCGGTAGAATTTAAACTTGTGAATGTAGAAAACTAGACAACTGTTCAAGAATCAATGCACCTTTACGCTTAAAGGTTCTTTATAAGTATTACCTACTAGTTTCCATTACCGTTTACTGTGACCGGTTTCAAGTGAAAAAGTTTCCATTTATACAAATATTACATTTATTAAATAAATTCATTGTGCATTGACCTCACTTAGAAATAAATATATAAAAAAATAAAAGTACTAAATACAAAACAAAGATCTGACAATCATATTACCAAGTCAAGACTTTTGTTTGGCTGCCCAGAAATCTAAACGTCTGGAAATGCAATGAAATTCAATGAAAGAGATGCCACCCTTGTGTGTTCGAGAAAACATGCTCCGATAAAACATCAAATCCTTCTTTATGGCCAAGATGAAAAGGGGGAATGTGTAGTATATTTGCTTGCAGTGCTATATGAGAAATCTAGTAATTCCTAACTTACTACTGGTCTTCCTATTGGATTTAAACGCTTCTTTCCAACTTGACATGCTCAAAGCCTGTTTCCTTTTATTCTTCACCCATTCCACAACATGACTCTTTTACAAAGTTTTGATGTGAAACTGAGTACTAGTGCTGTACGTGTTTTTGGAGAAACGTTTATTTGATTTCTAGAAATATCCCCAATATTCCAGTCACATTTAGAAGATATATGATCTCTAAACATTATCTACACCCACTGTTGCAATATACGAGTGAAAAATTATAGCTTATTTACGCTACTAATTCCAAGCAATAGGGCTCCAAAAATTAATCCAATAGATACTTTTGAAACGCAAGGGTATTCGCTTTCTGGAGTAATATTAATAAGCTATTCTGCATGCAATGCACATAATAGAGTTCATGTTCGAACATACGTGAAGATAGAAAACTTATGCAGATTAAAACAACTTCATCATATGTGCTATACAGACGTGATGCAAGATACGGCAAACAATTTGTAAGCATAGTCTTCCTACATATAATGCGTATGCTGATCTTTGTAGCAGTTTGTATAAAGTTTTTATTATGATTAATTCGATGAAATATGCATTTTCTGAACAAAGGCCAAACCCTTGGAAATGGCATGGGACGGAAAGTTTTTTTTAACTTGTGCCTAGAAATAAAGAATGTAGAGCTGGTAATAGGCTGCAAGTGTTTAAATACACAAAGTGCGAGAGATAAAGGGAATAAAAGCGAGGGTTGCACATGGGACCCCAAATTTACTCCAGGGTGAAAAGTGTCCAAAAGCTAAAATGTAACGTGCACATTGTCCCAATGGCTTTAATCTAGAGGATGAGCCATATGAAGTAAACATTGAGTATAGTAAGTATTTATGTGTATTTTCTCTGGTGATGATGGTAAATAGCTTGCAAATATGGGGACATCATTGTGCTGGTTATTACGATCTATTGTTTGGCAAGTGATGCGTGCCCTCCGAGCATTACGCCCCTGCAATAAACACTATAATCATTGAGCAAATCTGATGTTAAAAATATTTATTTACTATTCATCTTTGTATCCACGACTCAAACTTATTTTCTTTGCCTCCTCACAGCCTCCTCCCTTAAGGCTGGGCGGGTGGTTGTGGCAAATGGTCTTAATAGAATATCTACTTTAAGATTATGATAGGAACAACCTGTACTTATAAGAATCGTGCTGGACAAGAACTCTATGTATAAATTTATATACACCCTTTCAAACATTTGTCAAGTCCAATGAGCACCAGCACACCCGTAAAATCCTCTATGATAAATAAATACCAATCCTTTTACTTTTCCAAAGAATAACAAAAGGAGACGTGTGAGAGAAAATATATGACCAACTTTTTCTCTGTTATTCTATTATGCAGTCAAAGGAAGACCACTGTCTGACCATTACCTTTGACTTTATACATGTCAAATACTACAGGGACTTTCAAGATACAGCTCGTCCGCTGTCGTAGCAAATCAACCAACGACAATACCTAAGTAGATGTACACACAAGCAGTAGATGTACACACGTAAGTATTATATGTACACACCAGTAGACATATACACAGGGTATACATACGAGTGGGCCAAGATGAGAGGAAAGTGAAGTGAGAGGCAGACAAGACAGTCTAAAACTAAAGCTGCACCCTCATTGTTGACATTGCGTGAGCTCAAATTTTCTAACTTAATTTACGGTGTGAGTGAAGTGCACAAGCATGTAGAGGACAGTTTTAACACATATCGAAATGCCCAGTGGCATGGACCATACCACTGCTCACAAAAAGCAGCGTATAGGCAATGACGTTAGAGAGACTTTTTCCCCGGCCGTCACTAACCATTTTCTTGACAATGCCCGAGTAATGCGAAATCCAGTGGAAATATCCAGTCCTGAGCAAAATCTGTCGACAATCAATGGAGATTTCAGAAATATTTCAAACACGTCGGTTTGGGCCGCACCAGCCTTCCTACCCATTCCTATAATCATAATTACACTGGTTGACAGAACGGCTGATGAGGCAAGTGCATCCATGATCAGATAGTTTCTTGAGCAAATAAAATTAAGTGGGAATGTAGAGACATTTTAACATATCGGTCTAACAGTAGCCATCATGTTTGGAACAGTCAGTTTCTAATGGTACTCTATGAAGATATATCCATGCAATATGTGCAGAATATGATATAGGCAATCATTAGTACACAACGGGAACGTTATGTGGATAAAAAGAAGATGGAACTGGAGTCATGCGGCAGGAGCGATAGGTTCGCTGAATAAAAATCGTTGTATCCTAGTATAGCATAGTAACCGGGTATTCGTAGGACGAGAGAGAAAGAGCAGCAGGACAACAGAAGTGGAAAGAGAGATAGGGAGAAGCGAGATGAGGACATAAACAAACCAGAATAAGCTGAGTTAGCGGGTGGGGAGGATGGGTAGAGGAAACTGTTCAAGCCGTAATTGGACGGTTGAAATCAAATTAGTTAATTGCTCATTGGGCATCCCGATGGTTTTTCTAATCTGCGCGTGATAATACTAAGATGATGTTTGGTTTAGTGATAAAAGTTGTTCCGGGGCCTGGTTTGTTCTCTTCTCTTTACGAGTCTCGTGGAAGCTTCAACTGATTTGATTTGACGCTATTGTACGACGGTAATTCAATTTACCTTCCGACTATCCAACCAAACTCTGAATCATAAATGTTTGACTTGGCCTAAATCAATCGAATCATCTCGCTTTGCTTCTCTATTCATCATGTTCTTATTTGCTATTCCCCCGTTGACTCAACTCTAACTAACTATAACATCTCATTATAATTGTCTTATCTCACCAATCACCACCGCACCGTATATTCTGGTATGCCGCTGCATGCCTCTTACATCTTGATAACATGTATCTATATACCTGAGCTGTCCTGTCTGGGCTTAGTATGTTAGTGAACGGATATACGTACATATTGCTTTGTTAGCTGGTGTGATATAAGTCATTCTGCAAATGTATAGGTACATAAGTTAGTATGTGTCTTCAATCTTCAACTCCATTCAGCTTCCAGCTTTCACATACTACTCACCTTTTAACATGCATAGCAGCTACGGGATCTTTCTCTGTTTCTCTGTCGCTCTATTCTCCCATCCTCCTTATACTTTCATTAAATACAATTACCATCCCCTCACACTTTTTAAGCACCGCTCTTCTCTTCTTAAGTAAGAGCTGGTTGTATTTTCCTTTCCCGAATACAGCACTTTATAGGTAGTTTACTAATTTAAGTAAAGCATAGGGTCCTGCGAATACGTTAGTGTTCTTGAATTTCCGAAACAATATCGGGATAGCACACTGGAGATGACGCAATTCAGATGTTCAGGCTGCTTAACTTCATGCTCTTTTGATGTATATATATTAGGTTATGCTGAAGTGCACAAAGGGGAAATGACAATCTACTGCACCTATTGATTCTTGTATGTGGAGTTATATATAATTACATATGTAAACGCTTTACTGTGCATCGATAATCAGCTTCCTACAGGAAAATCAAATTACGTCAAGGAATTGTTGAATGGGAAATTTCACAGGATTATCTCATCCTCTGGCATATACAGCCTTTAACGCGCTATTGCAAGGGGTTAGTTGATTGCGGTGTATAATAATATTATTATTATGGAATCAGTCCTTTATATGTAGATACATAAGTACATTTTCTGTTTCATTCCTATTATTCTTTAGGGCTATTAACTAAATTATAACTTAAATGGATCATGAAAGTTAGAATATTTAGCGTTTATATCTGTACTGATGTATATATTCATGAACTCTAGCTATACAACATCATCGACATAAAAAATTTACTGCTCTTCGGCTCAGCAAAGGAAAAATAATTGTAAAGTTTTTCTTCGGACTTATACAATATTAATCAAGTTTAATCCTAATACTATACTAATAGGAAAATAACAAAACCGCATACTCAATAACTTCCGAATTAAACTTAACTCTTGAATCCGAATTTTCTCAAAATCGTTTATTTTTCAAAAAAGTCAGAATAATAGTTGTCATAAAGCTCACTAATGCTATTGGAGTGGCCACGTGCTTGTGGAGTAGAGTATTTTAATCTGCCATGATACTAATTTTACGGATATATGGCACTGGCGTAATTTCTTATTAAAAATCTAACCCAAAGTAAAGTAAGGGCTCTACAATCATTAATAGAGTCAACACTTTCCAGCCTTCCAGATCTAAATTTCTTAAACAAATAAGATGAAACCTGCATATATGATGTCCCCTAGCTCGTTATAGAGCACTAATACAACCGAGTCGACACATTCTGCTATATTTTATATAGATGATTATACTTTCTTAGGTTTATGCAAAGGAGTTTGTGTTTAATTGGGATTACATAATTACTGTAAATGTCTTCCGAATCTTTACTGTAGAAGGAAGTGCGTAAGGTGTTCATACATCCGTTTCTACATTTGTTTACTTTAAAATGCTGCCATGTTGCAATTTAGAAAAATAGCGATTATTGTGCTGTTAAAAGAAAAATATAACGCTGTGAAAGAAAAATAGAACTACGGTAGCTCTGTTCTATTCCATCGGTGTATTAAGGATCGTTTGAGAGCTAACGATCGGTATCAAAGCATGCTTCCAGTGCCTACACCGCCAATGTGTCAGTGTGCCACCGAAAGACAAATATTTTGTATCTTACTATGCCCCGATCGCAAGAAAGACGCATGTGACATAACCGATTTAACAAGCATTGAGTTCAATAAAGCTAACCAAGACGTCAACCAGAGTAAAAATGTTCAATAGCAACACTCCTGGAGTGAGTTAGCTGAAAAATCTTATAAAAAATTGTAGACAAATTCTAACCTGATAGATCAGGAAGCCTGGGATACAGCATTCCATTCCTTGCAAGCCATTCCAGCTGAAGTTGATGAGCGTTGGCAACACTAAGGCCGACGAAGGGAGATGAGGAAGAGGTTGTTGAGGAAGAAGCTTGTACCTTATGGTCATTACAGTCCATGGAAGGAAGATGAAAGGCAGAACTTCCGAAATGAGTCAATCCACCGGTAGGCATGTAACAATGTAGAGAATCAAAGATTCCTGCATCCAAATGACCATGATGACCTCGAGATCCAACACTGTCTAGAGTTCCACTGTTCAAATTGCTATGAGACATCACCATGTCCATCTCTGTCCTACTTGATAAGCTACAATTTGCTGACGTAGAACTGACCACGGGTCCATTGTCCATTAAAAACCTTGCGCTGCCATTAGATCTTCCGTGGGAGCCTTGGCCGCCGTTGTTATTATTGTGGTGTAGACTATTTTGATTCGGTATAATTTTAGTCAACTGTTCATGATGGAAGTGTGAGACGTTGTCCAAATGTGTGGGACTGTTGGAACCCTGCTCTGAACCGGGAGAAATAGGTGGACTCAAAGAGGCTGCCCGGCTAGTTGAATTCGGAGACGTTGATCTGGACCAAGTTGTCCATTGTTTCGTCAAATTTGGAGACTCACGTGCTAAGAGAACGTCAATTCTAAAAGACTTTTTTTCCGTCATTTTTCTAACCCTTGCCTAACAACTTTAGTAACTTATCTCTATCCGGACACACGTCCACCTGAAAGCCCGAATCAGTGTGGAACAGTCCTGGCCGTTGTGACCGTCAAAAGGAATGTTGGGTAACTGGGAAAAAACCCTGGTAGAAGACTGTCTGTGAACGACTAGAAGATATCCCCTGGACTATAGGACTCGAGACCCGCCTCCCCTCGCCAATCCACCGCCTTTATTCACTAAATCAAGAGGTAAACGCCAGCCCTCCATTGATTTTCCACCACATCCTACCATCAAACAATCCGGCCTCATTTCCCTCTTTTCCTGCTATCATCATTGTCTCTACATACAGTTATTTGAGGACATCATGCTGTACCCGGGATTCTGAGTCCACACATATACACCCATTTCCCATGTACTACGTCTCCTCAAATCATAAATGTTCAATCTAATTAACAACAGCTCATTCTTTCTCAAAGCTCTCATCCAACCGCGCTTACATTCCTTTTGACTCGTAGGTTTCACGATCTATCTAACAATAAGCCTAAGCATCCCGTCCTTTCCAGCCTCAATCAGCGTATCACAATTCAGATACTTTGGAACTTTTCCAAGCTTACATGATGTAATTTTAAATTGAGCTTGATTATACTTATTACGATAATTGCTTTTTACGTTATTATATTATTTTGGAATAACATTTCCCTACCTTCTGTAACTATATAGAAGTCTATAATCTAACCTTACAAAACATGAAGTACAGATAGGGTTATTCACGTTCCCATACTATACAGAGTGTGGTTATTAAAGCAAATATGCCGACGTAAGCGAGTTGGTGGAAAAGATGACAAATATCAAATAATAAATGGTCGCTCCGTTTACTCACCATTTTATTGGCAAATACTTCCCAATTCCTCATCCTATGGAAGAACATCTCCTGCTGAAATATGTATATATGTACTCCATGTACTGCATACTATATGATAATTCTTCCAATCAAATACTAAGGGTTAAATTACTATTAATAGTTAATAACTAACTACTATAGCTTCTATTAACAAAATATTCCTATTAATTAACTACTATTATTACTATTGTATTGAACTCGTATTAATAACTTTATCTTTGTCTTGTAACTTATCTCGTTAATTAATTAATTTTAGTTATTGTCCGTTATTGTAAATCATGGATTCAGTTCGATGTACTATAACTTGACAATTCAATCTAATAAATCAAATCAAACTATTACTTACGATTTGTAATAAAATATCCTTATTAATACCGTATCTTCCATCATGGCTTATTAATGAGTCCGCGTCGGATTCTTACACCGAAATCCATTTAAATAAACAAATCTATTGGCTAATCCAGCAGAAGTTAAAGCGTTCAAAAATACGTTTAATGTTCTGGTACAAAATGCAGAGGCTATTTAGGAACTTTCAACTTTAGCTTGCTTTTGTTCCGCCCATTTATTGTAATAGAAACGGGAAATGTAATTGGTAACAATATTTAATGTAATCCTGAAATTCAATTTCAATTCATGACTTTATTAACGTTTTTGAGCTAGGTCAGTACAAAAAGACTGGTCTTCCCCTAGGAACACTAATATTTTACAATCATTTAAATATAATTAAATTTTAACTATACAAAGAATTTAGTTGAATTTAATTTGAAATGAAATGACCATCGAGATCCTTAAAAGATACTAAAATAATAAAATGTCATAAGATAACATGGGAAACAACTTCATTCTTTAATAAATCAGTATACCCGTGAAAGCGCAATTCGGAAGTTGTGGAGTCGTGAATGAGACAAAGAATGAGAGTGAATCTAAGTCGTACATTAAATGAGAGTGCTACGGCCGCCATCTATTGAATAGAATTTAATCTAAACCCCAATTCTTCCCCACCGGAAGTGAGATTACAATTTTCGACCACCACGGATATCCTTCTTTCGGTGATGTTGACTATTTTAATATGAAAATGCATGCGGAAATGAATCAGTCCTCAACTGCAATGTAATATAATACATAAATAAAATCATCGAAATTTTTTATTTTCATGTGGCAAGGTTATGTAAGACTTCGCACATGCATAATAATATGTGATATTTGTAATCTGATAAAAATGGAACTCCAGGGACCACTTTTCCCTAGCGGCATGTGAAACGTGTAGTACCTATGTAATATGTAATGTAGACAAAGAAACCCAAGTTTTGAAATCATATTATTAATTTATTATATCCTTCTGAAAGTCAGTTAGCTTGAAAATAATATTCGGTAATGCAATGAAAAATTTTGAAACGTAGCGAGTAGCGTTTCTATATACTTAAAATTAGAGTCAAGCAGCATACTAACAGAATCGCTTGAATTATTACTAATATCTTGGTAATGTGGTATGATGAGAACCACAACAAACGTCATAAGAAAGCCAATTTCTCATTTCAAGATGTGTTCAACAATACGCATATTGATTGTTATTTTGATTTTTAGGTTACTTAGTAGTGTTTAAAAGTTCCTACAACAAAAATCTCACAAACAAGAAACATGAACTAAAAAAGTTACATTGTAATATGATCATATGATTAAAACAATAAAATTAATGGATGATCAGTTTATCGATAAAGTGAGTACGGTATGACTGCCAAAATGCATCATCCATACCGTACTCATAAGTACCCTAGGAAGACAACCATCTGTGTTTTAAGCACTCAGCAGCTGTAGCCCTCTTTGCTGGATCAAACGCCAACATTGGAATTAAAAAGTCTGCAAACTCCCTTGCGTTCTCAGCAGGCCATTCATATTTTTCGTACAAAACGTCGTAAAGACGCCAAGGCTTCAGTTTGGTGATGTGACGGAGGTCTCCTACAAAGATTCAATACCGTAATAGCAATTCATCAAAACATGTACACACAGAACAACTAAAGGTTGATATCCAAGTACCTTTTCTGTTAAAAAAGTCACGAGAATATTTTCCACTTAAAGCCAAATGCTTCGGGATTGGTCCCAAAAGCTCTATTATATGCGCCAAGTGATCTTCATCTCGAGAATAATCTTCCCCCGTATGAGGTTCA
This sequence comes from Lipothrix lubbocki, assembly GCA_034696945.1. Classification (NCBI taxonomy): domain Eukaryota; kingdom Metazoa; phylum Arthropoda; class Collembola; order Symphypleona; family Sminthuridae; genus Lipothrix; species Lipothrix lubbocki. Next base: position 4,656 of record JAQGAK010000488.1, on the reverse strand, counting down.
AATAAATAATCGCCAGTAGCCAGTTCAAACGCCTGCACAACAGTTATAATGTAATACTCAGAAATCTACCGTCTATACAATACTTTACGAAAATGTTTACATGTCACTAAAACCATACCATGCAAGCTGTGCTCCATATATCTGCAGGGGTACTGTAACCAGCCCCAATTAATACCTCCAGGCAACGATACTGCCGTGTCTGGATATCTTCAGTAAAATGATGATCCTAAAATAACATTGACAAATTGGATTATAAGTACAATAATTATTATAATTATTCATAAAGATTTGTAGTATCATATGCATCCAAAACCTCAAAAGAATGGAATGAAAAATAATTGTACCATCCAGCAGGCATTCCCTAGGTCAGCTATTTTGATCTGAATATCACAAACTTCTTTTACAGGATCTGGTCGTCGACTGGTAGGTAAATTGGGACAAGAAGTGGTCCGGTGAGCAGATTTCGTTGAGGAAGAAGCTTCCTCTGAAATATTAAATAAGATTAATTTCCAAAACATGAAGTATTCTTAACTAGGCAGTTAATACGATAAATTTAATAACTTACCGTCACCGATATCTCCATCGGTTGAATTAGAAGAACCTAATTTTGAAAATTCTATAGAGTCATCAAGGAGTTTATCTGTACTGTCTAAAGCAGACATTGACTTTGAAGATTCAATTTCTTTTGTAACACTAATAGAGTCTAATGTGGAGTTCGGACCGTTGCTTTGTGGACTATTTAGTAAATCAGCCTCCTGGAAGTGCCTATTTTGCTCCTCGAGCAGTTGTGCTTGTCTCTTTGCTTTTTTCTTCAATTTCTTTTTCTTATTTTTAGACATTTTCGCTTGATCTTGCCGCTTATATTCTTTGGGAGCTGTACTCACTAAATGAAGATAAAAATAAGTTTTCTACATCATCAAAACAAACTTCACAAAAAAAGCACAGTAAAAAGTTTAGATGAAAAACTAAGTATACCTGCAGAACCAGGTAATTTCATTCCCAACTTTTGCAAAGTTGTAGCTTCATGTGCTAAAGTTCGTACATGCTGGTCGTCGACACACATAAGAATATTTTCAGGCTTAATATCCGTGTGAATTATTTTACATTTCGTGTGTAAATAGTCCAACGCTGCCAATGTCTAAAAAGATCAAAGAAAGATACTTTAACATCAACACTTCACAATTAGGTTGTTCAAACTTGCTTATTATCTTTAAACTTGCCAAGAAGGTAAATTGATCGGACCCACACATATAATGCACAATTTAAAAACATTATTTTTTTTTGTAAGAGGTGTCGAACACGTACCTGTTTCATAATACTCTTAACATTTTGTGAGGGAATGCCTTGATAATTGGACCGAATAATAAGTTTTAAAAGGTTGTTCCCTAATACTTCAAACACCATGCAAACATGCACACCATTGACTCCGGTAATTTTAAAATCATCCAGAAGCTGAACAGTCTTTTCTCTGTTTGGGTCGGAGAGATCAGCTTCTCTCACCTATTGATTTTAGGACATAAGAATTAAGATATAACTTCCCAACAGAAACAAGACATTATCTTTTATGTACAGTACAAGTAAGTATACTTACGCATTTCAACAATTTTATTTCATCTAAGGCCGTGTCGGTGTAATGAGGCGCACTTTTCACAACTTTGAGAGCAACGTACCGATGAACCCTAAAATTACAACATGATAATAGATAATACTGAACATCAAAGAGTAAATACTTTCATAGATTAAATTTATTTTATTCCTTTAATACATATCGGACTTTTGCCTGGATATATTTTTATTACGAAAATTTATTTCACAGAACTTACTGAAGATCCCAGCAGAGCCAAACTGTAGAAAAGTGTCCCCAACCAAGTTTACGTACAACGTGATACCGAGCATGGAACAAATCACCAATTTTCACTGGGTGGTAACCACCTGGAAATAATCGAATCATCGTTTACAGTGATTAATCTTTAATCATTTATATATCTTTCAATTTCAGAATTCTAAATTCAAGTAACATGGTCTCAAAATCAATTTCAAAACATTTATTATCACACCTTTGCAATAATCCCGTGGATCCTCCTGCTCATCATCATCAGATCCTAAAATTTCTTCAGCTTCCTCCGAACCATCACTAGTGTTGGACGATGTACTGCGGAGTCATAATAAAAAATAAATATAAACATTAACGTTCCTCCCGAGTACCATAAAGTCAAATTACTGTAAATACATGCATGTTCCAAGGACTTACCGACTGTGATTAGTATCTCTTCCCCTGGGGGATACTCTAGTTTTGTTACCAGCCGCACCAGCAGCCAGTTTTTTCATATATTGATTCTTACGGTTTTTCTTTTTCGCTCGGATCGCCATAACTAAAAAAAGGGAATAAAACAAATTAAAGAGATTGTCAAACATAACGGAGGCCCAATTTTAATTAGCCAAATACATAAAATTAAATATTCTCCTTATCATTAACTATCTACATAAATCCGATTAGCAGTTTACATCACAGCTCAGCAAAGCAAGGAAAGAGAGAACAAGTATATGATTACCATCAATTCTGTGATACAAACTAATAATAAAGTACTGAAATTTAAAAAAGCCCCAAAAGGATAAATGGAGAAGTTGGTTTAGTCTTTTAATTTGCACTACAATAAGTCGATCCTTCAGGCGGTCAATCACTCGCGAAATAAACATAGCTGCCCTGATATGATAGAGCATATACAGTAAATTAAAAAAAATATTTGGGGCGCACGTTTAGTGTCTAGGGACCGGAAGTAAATTTTGATTTAGTTTTTTAATTTTAATTAAATTCCCTAATTTGTCAAAATTAAAAATATTGTGAATTATAGGCAGGGACTACGCGGTATTATAAAAGGGTAAAAACTACACAAGTATTTTCATTTTAAGGATTTACTGTGGTGTGCAACAGGCAGGCCATATGATGGGGTGAGGAACATTTCCTAAAGGCGCTACCTAAAAAGATTCTTCGACGCCGATCTCTTGGCAAGTTTAAATATTTGACTGCCAGCCAAAAATTTTAAGCCCGAGAAATTATGTCAATGTCGTTCATATGTGGCATTTCAATAATAGTTTATCATATAAACTGCATCTTATTACTCCGCCGCTGACACATCAGTGAGGGATTTCGTAAGAATCATTTCCTCTCTTAATCCCGATCCAATGATCCCCCCACGCCCAAAAACATTATTATCATGTATCTACATCTACATGATTTAGTCTAGGCATATGCAAAAAATAAAACTATTCTCTTTTCAACGACTTTCCCGACGACAACACACCGCTTTCACGGATAAACGTAGTGTGTAGCATAAGTGCAAAAGCAGCCAGCAGTAGTCTAATGACGAACTTTTGGACCATTGGAAAGATATTGCGCATAGCGTGTGCTCCATATAACGACAATTCGATTGCTAAAAAGGTGCATGTTAAAATCCGTTTTTTTCTTCCTGAATACTTTTCTTCCTGATTCCTGACTATATACACTCCCGTTGTTGAAATTAGCCTCGTTCCATTTCGGTACCACCGATCCCGGTCTACGGCATAATAATGTTCTTCCCTATATGTGATGCTTTCCTCCGTGCAGCATTTCCTAGGAAGGACCTCTGAGTTCCCTAACTTTATTAGACTGACTTCTGAGGTTCCAACTACAGAGACTTTAGAGATCCCTAACTATAGAGACCTCATACTATACTATATAGTAGAACACTCACGCATACATTTTATTTGCCATTTGCCACAGCCACAGGAAGGTTTAGCAAAATAAACTTCCTTCCCCAAAGCTATGCGGAGTTAAAGAGAGGAGGGTGGGGGGTAGATAAATTGCAAGTATTTAATCACCTACGTGCATACATTTTGTGCAAGAAGCATTGCTACGAGTAACGATACATGCCAGATCCGGGTATTAGTATAAATGACATTCCCCCCAGGTGAGTGTACGGACTAGAATTACAAACAGCTTGAAGAAGGAATTTCTAATTCGCGATGCAGCTTATAATAATATATACAATAGTACTTATAGACAAGACTTGTACAAAAATCAACCTTCTCCTCCGATAAAAAAACACATACAGGCTACAAATACTTTTTTATTTGTACAAAATAGCATATGAACGCAAATACTACTACATGTGTTTACACATATGTTTATACTTGAACTCAGTGGTCCAGGCTGTACTGTATATTGCACTACAGTATTGGCAATATACAGTATTGTTACAGTACCGCTCGCTCTTAAGGCAGGGCAAGTACAGTACAGTAGTGCATTGCCAAATAAGCTACCACTTCCAATACAGTACAGTAGCGAAATGTTAGCACTGTGGTAAACGAATGTACAGTACAGTAACGTATTGTAAAATGGTTTTAGCGCAAGTACAGTACAGTAGTGTATTGATAATAAACCATTGTTGGCGCTAGTACAGTAGTGACAATACAGAACATATGTGTCCAATGATTAATGGCATGTTGCTATTGCATTTAGCCTTATAATATCAGAAATTTCAGCGCTAATTGTTACTCCAATAGGGGAAGTTAGTACAGTCTTGTCATATCATTAAGTAACTATATATCGCTCCTCGAGGTGCAAGATGTTATAACTCCAAATTTCTTAAATGCAAGATGTTATATCCACCATCATAT
>JAQGAK010000487.1:0-73246 GCA_034696945.1 Lipothrix lubbocki | reverse complement strand
TATTAATTTTGTATTAATTTTGTATTAATTTTGTATTAATTTTGTATTAATTTTGTATTAATTTTGTATTTATTTTGATAATTTTTTATGGTTATTATTTTGATAATATTTTGGTGATAATTTTTTATGGTTTTTATTTTGATAATATTTTGGTGATAATTTAAGATCAAGGTTTACATCCCTTTGGGTGAGATTAAAGTTTAGTAATTAGCGATTTCCCAAAATCGAATCTTAGCTTAACATGTCTTGGAGACTGGATCTAAACCTAATTATTTTGATTTGACATGATAGTTTGTACGGGTGACACAAGTGCCTCCTATATTGCTATTTAATCTCACAAATTCCTACATATAGACTTGTCATCAAACTATATGTAAACGATGCAATTTTTATTTTTTACGTATATTTGTCTGAACTTGTACACACTGTGTACAAATTTTAATTTGTTAACACTAATATCACCAAAATGATTCCCACATTTGAACAACTTATATCACTAATATTAACGACAATAATATTGCTTTGCAGATGGTATATTATAGTTCTTTCCTTTTAGGTTTCAATATTCTGGAAAATAATGTTGAACCACGTGGGGGAGATATTGCTAACACTGAAATTATCCTTGGACGTAATCATTTTCCATCTACACCGGAAAGAAACGAATGTGCGCTAATTTTTCACATGTACACAATTAGAGTCATCTCTAGTTTTGACAATTTGCTACCGCTGCAGATAAGCTTAAACATCATATGGGAATGTGTCTTTTAGGTCGATGCAAAACCAAAATGGGCCTGGAGCTGGCAAGAGGACGGTTCGTATTTCCGAATCGTAGGTTTTCCCACTAAATACCTCAAAATGCCTCATGTTTTTTCGCCTCTTAGTAACTGATAAAGCGATAATAATAAATTTTAATTGACGACGACATTGTGTGTCTATATAATATTATTGTAAATTGTACTGATTTTGGTTGATACAGTCTCGATTGCTTTTCCACTTTTTTCGCGCTTGCAAAATCCATATCCTGTATAGTTCATTGCATTCGTATTTTTCCCGCTTTTGGATAAAATCGTCAAAACCTAAGCAAAACAATCATGTTTGAAAATATTTGCAGGACACACCTCGTCGCAGTTCCGACTCGGAAATCACGAACACCACAAGTATGCTCTCTGCAGATGACGGAACACAACCTGTTTTCTCTAAACTGTTTTACATGATCCGATACGGACAATTTGATTCCTTCCCCTATATTGGTAATGCCTTTTCGAAATCTAGCAGTAGTGGCTAATTTATTTATTTTTCCAATTTCCCCTGATTTCTGTTTTGTTTGGGTAGACGAGGACGAAGACATGGAATATGTCTTAAGCCAGAACTGACAGTAGCGGCTGATTGGTTGTCCGTGGGATGCACTCTTCTACAGTTACTAAGCGACATTATCAATCTCCATTGTGGACTGTGCCACAAACCACAAATGTGATGACATAATTTTATAATAATTCTGCATAATTGTACATATATATAAAGGATTTAGTAGCGATGAGCGATGTTAGCACATATAATTTGCAGAATATTTGCACACAGCTTATGCTCATTTTCAAGTTATTTTACTATATATTCATCATTTCTCAATATACATAGTCGATATACCAATTGTACTAAATTTACTATCATGTTTTTAAGCTATCTTCGAATACATCCACTTACTCTGTAAGTTCTAACCCTATAGGCGCGTTACATTCGCTGTAAAGCCCGACTGTAAAGGGTGCTTGTGTTGTGTATGCATTGTAACAAATTGACAAATAAAATAAATAGTATATATGGAAATGTGATTTGATTTTTCCGTGGATTGACCGTAAGTATCTCATAATTGAGTAACAATGAAGAGAGACAAAGAAACTAGTTCACTGACACCAGTATGGTGTTCGCCTTTCGACACAGTAACACGCAATTCATTGAATTTTAAATAAAAAATGATCATGCTTGCAACATTATTTCATTTAAATACTGTAAATTGTAACAATGATTACACGTTATCTTCACTGATCCACGAATAGTTGCTATCACTATCTCCTTCATCATATCCCTAGTAATATCATGCCGCTTTCTAAAATCTTCTACGAACGTAGGGATAGTTCTTACTTACGTACTACAGATTGTCAACTATAAATACAGCGACGACAGATAACATTTAATTACGGCGGCGAGACGTAACTATTATAGTTGCTATATAGGCCATATTATATATCGTCGGACAAACTAGAACAGGAGCTTATATGATTTTTGGTCAATATGAAAAGGGGACATGTCGTGATTCGAAATTTCCCAGTAAAAAAGGAGCTTATATTTTCCCATGCTCCGGAGCCACCAGCTCCGTAAACACAATTATATAATATAAGCCCCTTTTCGAATTAGTGATTTTATATAAGCTCCTTTTCATATTGTGTCAAAATCATATAAGCTCCTTTTCATATTGTGTCAAAATCATATAAGCTCCTTTTCTAGTTAGTCCGACGATATGGCGGGAATTATAAATATTAATCAAGGATGCGATAGAAAAGTATTAAAAACAGCTGCGATGGGTAACTAATATTTATTACGGCGGCAATAATAATTTTGGTCGTGATTGGGCAATAATAATCACTCCTGCGAAATCAAAATACGACTCATGTTGGCGAATAGTAATCACTTCAGTCATAGCCAAATACTAATCACGTCTAGTAATCACGCTGGCCGCCGATGGTAGGAAAATGGTAACGGCGTCGACAATAGGGAAATATTAGTCACGGTAGCAATGGAGATCCACCGATGGTAGCCAACCACTAAATTATTGAGGCGACAGGGCGATGTTAATAACGGTACCGATAGGGGAACATTTTGATGGCGGAAATAGAGCAATGATATTCACGGCGGCGGCGCCGCGATCCCGTAATATTTACGGCAGCGGTAGATACAAATTAAATACAGGGCGTTATGTGTTAATTATGGTCGCGATATGGCAATATTATTGACGGCGGAAACATGTCTACTTGGATTAGGATTAGCGTGGTAGTAATTTCCTATGAATTGGACCATTCGCCGCCGTATTAGAAGCGTGGCTGATGGAGGTCACATCGGTTTCATACTAGATAGACAAATTATGATAAAGACTTTTACATAGAATGTATTAGGCCGATATAATTAGCCTCAGCCGTTACAACCAATAATAAGTATAGATGACACGGAAGCAACTTTAGCTGAGTGCTCGGTCAGTCGTAGAATGCACAGCATGCGTATAGCACAAAACTATTAAATTAGGTTGTGACGACGTATTTAATTAACTATGATTGTCTTTAGCAGAATGCAATTTGCAAATTTTTATAGTAATTAGTTACGAAAGCAGCTATCTTTCTACTAGAATTGGATTTATGAAGTTCTAACTGAAACATAGTTACAGCAATATTGTAAATAGTACGTCATTTCTATAGGTGCCCTTACGAATTTAATATTTCTTTCCTTAAAACTCTTAAAATGTAAATTCAATACTGCATTTGGCAAAACTCATCACGTGCACGACCCTCCATGTATACATTGGCGCAGCCAATGGCTTTAGCTTCTAGTATGTATTGTTTATAATGAATGGTGATTAAAAATGCTCAGTTTATGTACACAAAAAGGAACTTGACGCATGCGCTTTTATTTCATTTGAAACACTATAACCGAAACAATTACTCCGTATAGTCGGAGCAGGTTGGTAGTCCATAGTGATGTAATAAATTCAATGTATTGGGTCCATGCACAAGTCTCTATGGGTCATTTCATTACGTACAAATTCCGGTTCCCCAACCACCATCGCACCATTTTTCGCAGCACCGGCGGTGGGTCTGGCACTGTTCACCGATGTTCTTACAGTAAGGCCGCTGCAGAATAAACTCATTTAATTTGTTGGACTGTTTTCCATTTCAATTTATGTACACTGTTGTATGAGCATCGGAAATTATGGACCTACATAGGGGTACAGGCCCAAAAAGTCATAGAACTGCGCCTCGGTCAAATCCAGGACCATCCCAAAAGCCAGAAGGAGGAAAAGGATGTAGATGCTAAATTGTCGAAAAACCCATAAAAGTTAAACACCCAAACGTTCCATGGAATTACGACAAACGATTAAACTACTGAATTGGATAGTAATAATACCTTGCGTTCATGTTCGGTGGAGACGTTCGGAGAGAAAATAGCACAGAAGTTTTATCAAAACAATTGGAGATAATTATTGGAATCCCTCCCAATTTCTATGGAAATTTCCGATGCGGTGATCAACCTGGGGAAATCTAAATATAATAATTAATTGTTCTGGAATATATTGGACACAGCTCTGAAATTCCCGTATCGAGGGTTGAAAATGAGTGTGAGAAAATTTCCAGCTCTTACACCAACTAGTTAGTTTGAGTGACTGAACGTGTTTAATCAGATTTCCTTTAAATAGATGCTCGATGCATTAAACTTGACAATAATAATAATAATTTCTCTTCTTTAAGGTCCATTGTTATATCCTTGTCAGCAATGATAAATGCTTTGCTCCTCAGTGTTTATTGACAATACACAATGCATATTTGCTGTAATTTTAAATCCCTCAGTTTCAACTTTCTTTTAGTCTAATAGCCTTTAAATCACCAAGGAACAGATTGACAATATATTTCAATGAAATGTACCGATGTCATCGATGGGAAATTTTACATAGCTATACATACATAACACCCGTGCATAAAAAGCAAAACAAATATTCATAATTTTCGTACGCTTTTTCCTACATCCGAGATTATGTCCAATTTATAAAATTACATAAGGTGTTCTTCGTCCACTACAACAGATTTTGGAAAATTCTGTTTTTTATAGAAGGTGGAAATAAAATTATTATCTGATTATTATTATTATAACTGATTATCATTATTATAAATTATTATAAAAACCAACTTATACATTATTGAATATTAATATTCATTTCCCATTCACTTTTAACCATTTAAATTCAAAATTAATATTTTCTACCTTCTATAAAAACCATCGTTTTTCCAAAATCCGTGATAATTGCTTAAATAAATTAAGTGTTGTCATAGAAGAACCTCCAATACATAAATCGAAAGGTCTTTCAATCGTCAGAACAGATTCTGGACCCAGAAATGCCAACTATTGACTATTTCCTCAAATGTGTTTCGTTTAAGGGTTATTCTTTTAACTTCTTTAAGCCATCCAACAACCTACATCTCCTTCGTCTAAAAAAGAAATCCGCAATTTATTTATGTGAATCATTCAGTCTTTTATCTCTGGCTGAACGTAATTCTTACGTTATGGCCTCAACGACCAAAACTCTGCTCTCACAGCAGGATAAACTTAAGTGTCTCCATGAAATTATTAGACCTGTGACCTCGAGAATCCCAGCACAAACATTTCCTAACAATCCCTCGGTCCTCATGTTTCTACCACTCATCCTTTCATTCCAGAGCTGCAAAAATATGGAACTCACTTCCGACTCCTATTTATATTATGAGAAATATAAAAGACTTTCAGTTTGAACTTAATAATTACTACCTTCTACAAAAAAAGTAGATTTTTCCAAATTCCGTAATTTTGGTCGTAGAAAGACGACCATGACGAGATACGTCATTTAAAAGGTCCTGAAATCGTAAGAACAGATTTTGGACAAGATTTACTATTTTCAAAATTTATACCCGCTTTTGCCAGGAAAATTCAAAATTTTGCCGACATTTTATTTTTTTCCAAAAAAACTATAATTTGCAGACCTTTTCCTGGGGGGTAATTCTGAAACCCCATAAAATAACCTTCATGGAGGTTTTTTTTCGCCGTAGCTTTCGAGTTACCGGGTAAAAAAGGGCGATTTTTACTTTTTTTCATAGAAATTTAAACCTACCGCCATATTGGAGGCGCGTAATATTGGTTAATATTGAAAATACATTAATACCCACTCACTCAACTATTATTAATATTGATGTTATTAGAATAATAATTAGTTTTAACTCTTCAATCTTTAATATAATCCATAGTATTATTTAGTATCTGCCTGTCATTCTTTGGAAATCAGTGCTTGCGTAGAGCGAACTTGACAATAAAATAATAGATACGTACAAACTGACGTTCGTGGTGAAATAATCCCGACGTGAAAGGATAACGTGAAATTCGAATGCAAATAATTTCCTTCACAAAACTCCAAGCCAAAAGACTCGTGAAAATAAATTATTTTGGAGTGAATGAAAAAATACCTATATTCCTATAAACCGCTATAAACGCAGCATTAGGTTCAACGATGAAATTTTTTTTAAACATTTTTAACCTGTTCGCTATATAGCGGAATATATTGCAAATGGCATTGGTGTTGTCATTAGTTAACTCAAGCCTATTTGTTTTAAAATATCTATACAGGACACAACTCGTATTAATGAGAGTTCAGCAGTCATGAGTCACGACTACAACTACGCTCTCCGCAGATGATGGAATGACACCTGTTTTCTCTGACCTGTTTTACATGTTCAAATACGGAGACTTTGATTCCTTCCCCTACATTGGTAACGTTTACTTCCTGTTGAGTAATTTTCTGTTCCAATCAGTCCTATATAAATATTTTTGTATTGCGATTTAGACGAGGATGAGGACAGCGAACCTATCTAGAGGCGTCGTAGATCGTGCTATCTGTTGCCGAGAAGAAGCAAGTTGACCGATGGAAGTATCAATTTGAATATTTGGATGAGGTTTTTATTTCTAACCCGTGTCACATTATTGATTGAAATTGTACCTATTAGTGGATATTTTTGTATTCACAAGAATAAAATATATTATACATACAATACAACACACACATTACACTTGTAATCCAATGGTTTTTAGTTGATTAATTACTTGTAAAATGTTGACCTAACAAAGTATTATCTGGATATATGTATGTATGTATGTATGTATGTATGTATGTGATTTATTGCGTCTGAGGCCAAAGCCTATACACAAATCATGATTACATTTCTATTTACATATTGATTTAGTTTCTATCGTAATTTTTACAATATTTTTAACTTATAAAATGTATAATTATTTATAATCATAAACACCAAATAGATTAACTACAAAGTAATATATATCATGAATATAATCGCTGGCTAATTTCAGTAGGTTTGTTACGTTGTTTCCGTGGGGAATTTTTTCTAAGAACTTATTTCTATGTCTCTCCATTAGTTGACATTCAAAAAACATGTGCTCCAAAGAACAGATGCCTTGATTACATGTGCAGATTTTAGTCGTGTTTATATTGATTCTACCCCTTTTGTTTTTTAAACTTAAATAATTATTGTTTGCCAGCCTTAACTGGGCAATTAATCTTATTTTACTTATTGCTACCCTTTTAGTGAGATAATTTGCTATGAGGTTATTATCTAAATAAAATAGATATCTTGAGCTAAACGACGATGACACAGTCCTATTTACATCCTCTTCGAATTAGAGATATATATTAGATCTATACTTGTAACTTGTATCTATACTTGTAAGTATCTATCTATACTGGTAAGTATCTACCTATACTTGTAAGTATCTCTCTATACTTGTAAGTATCTCTCTATACTTGTAAGTATCTTATACTTGTTACTTGTATCAATGTAAGTATCTATACTTGTAAGTATCTATCTATACTTGTAACATGTATCTATACAAGTTGCGCTAACTTCGTCCGCACTAAATTCTTTCAACAGACGGAGATAATAGAGCACGTGAAAACAGAAGCGTGTTGACACGAATTTTTCCGGACTGTAAGAAAATAAGGCTATATAGTGGAAGAAAATAATGGGGGGAATGTGAAATATGTAAACAAGAGTGTATTATTAAGGGAGAAGAGTCGAGAAAGCGAAGGATGCATAGGTTGGCTGTAGTAGGAGACGGACAAAATACCATCATTTGCCATTCGGGACTGAAAGGTGTCTCTTTTCTATTGTCAATGGGTTGATCAATACCATCTCAATAGGCCATTGGGACTTACCTATCTATACTGTTGGGGTATAAGGAGCAGAGCAGGACGACTCGTCCAACTCATGTTCTCCACACCAGCAAGCCAGTTAGCCAGCTGAAGCTAAAGGATTCTATCGTAGTGAGTTTAGTGAGGGGTAGAATTTGATAGTTTTTCCTCTTTTCTCTCTCTCTCTCTCTCTTTCTTGTCCTCTCCCAAGTTCTCTCTCCTAAGGAACACAGTATGTGTTCATCCCATGTATACACTACAGGCATGGAGGGAACCATTCCATGTTATTGCTTTCGCCGGTTTCATTCGCGTCCCCCTTTAAAAATCATGTCTCCTTCGTCTCCACTACCAGTATCTGTCTCCATCTAATCTAGATATATTTTGTATGCATAGAACAACTTTGGACATTAGTTCACAGAAAAAGATATCCTCACAAGAAGACGATAGACTTTGGGGAGACAGTTTTGTCGTTTTCCCTTTCCATGCATTTCGGCTTTACCTATATTGCGGAGTTCCTCTTATTCTTGTTCTTCTTGTTCTTATTCTTCCGCACACACTCCTCTTCCCTCGCAGTTTACCATCCTTATTCCTATCCTATCCTATACACACTTCCTTCTCCTTACAATCTCCTCTGCCTGTCTGTCATGTGTACACTTGCAGTCTTTCCACATTCAAACTCTTTCACCTTTCAAGTATTTCCGTTCCTCCTGCCCTAGCCCTGCGTCTAGTACTTGTCCTCAACAGAAATGAGAGAGGGTAAAATGCTATTTCTTTCGCTCAAATTCAAATCACATCACAATGGCTAACAGCAATCTTTATACAATTCTCAAATCCTGGTAGTCAACTTAGGTCTATACCTTGCTTACCTATATATCAGTACATAAGCTCTCACTTATGTCATATAGCCATCAGGAAGGTTGACTTTTTCAAATTGAAAAGTCGACATGTAATCGAACAAGGTTTTTTTTAGATTTTCTATCTGTTACATTCCAAACTGTCGACGTTTTTCGCATTAAAAAGAATTGGAGAATTTTTTCAGCAAACCTTTTGCTATTCACTGAAAGCTAGAAGATAAAAAAGAAGCTCTACATATGGGCATGGTAATTGTTCATATTTGCTAAAATAGATAACAAGTATCTGTAGTGAAGCTCGGAAAGTCCTATATCAATATGTCATATGTCAGCAGATAAATCAGCTCTGCGATCAGCAGAAGCGATTCAAAAAGTATTGCATGGATCTTGTAAAATTGCAAAAAGAAGTTGTAGAATTCTGCTAGGAGCATTGTTGTGTCTACTAATGATAATAAACCTCTCTAAGCACAAGAACTAAAGATTGAAAGAGTATCAATGTACATATAAATAAGCTTTAATGAACACATCTTCCACAAAGGATTCTAATGTGCTAATATCTATCCCTTCCACACACAAATTGGTACTTTTAGATCCTTCGCCGACGTTGGGTATAAGCCTTTTCCCAAGCCTTTTTCCGACACAATTACAACAACAAATATCGCCAGTGAAAGAAAGCAATACAATTTAACAATGCTGACGACTCGGAGGATATAACAATAAAAATACAAACTGGTAGGATCAAAGGAGGGATTTATTAGCGAAAAATTGAAAGGTAAGCCCGAAAGGAAAATTCGTGGCGTTACAAGTGTAAAAAGAGTACTTGGAATAGTTGATACGAGGAGAACAGAGGGAAATGAAGAAAATGACAAAAATTTTGGTACACAGCTCATGTGTGTAAACGAACGGAAAGGCAGTAGGAGTAGCAGCAGCAGCAGCAGCAGCATGGAGAAGTAAGCGAGAAAAAAACTTGGAAAACAAGGTGGGTTTATGGGTTTGATGGTGAATTGAGTGTGGTGATGCAGAAGGAATGTTCTGCTGATACGGAACCAATATCTATATTTATGACTGCAAACTAGTGATCCTGTACCTCTACCTCTACCTGCACCTACCTTTGACAACCGATGTTGCATACACTGTATATATGTATACTTAGAGTTCTATGGTAACAATCAACGCCTATATCTTCGGCGAAGTTTCAAAAAGTACCAAAGTCAGTGTTGAAGGGATAGAGAATGGCCCTGTGGGATCCTTCGCCGACGACATACTCCTGTGTTCTCGTCCAACCCCGCACTTACTGATTTCCTTGTTACAAACATAAGAAAGTCTATAGATGCGGACGGAGAATCACGCTTGTAGTTATTTGATAGTATGAAGTCTGAGAATGCGGCATCCCTTTGATCAATCAGAGACAACTCAGTTGACTTGAAATGCCACAATCACGCATACTGCTTTCCCAAAGCGACAATCTGATCGGGCTTCCAATCTAAACTTCGTCAGTGGCATATAGAGTGACTGCTTTCCTCTTCTATTTCCACCTTCTCACACAGCCAACAGGACACAAGGAGAATCAAACCAAAAACCGAACTAAACCACTTTTATTCCTATCATACTGTTTCTATCTATATAAGTATGTCATATCTATATATAAGTAACACACACATAGTGTTAGGTATGTTCACAAAAACAAGTGTAAAACAAAAATCGCATATCCCCGAAACTATCCACATCACAAAATCTGTGCTTTGTTGTATTATCAAATTATATAGCGTCGCCGAAGGATCTTGAAGTACCAATTTCTGCACTGACGGGGTAGAAATTCGTACTTTAGGATCCTTCGTCGAAGATATATGATAAACATTCTTCATCCGTACAATATTATAATACATATATAAATACAGATGCCTATACTTACATATTTATATTTAAGTACAGGCCCTTGGAAATCGAATCAAATCTCTGCAAAAGCTTTTAAATTTCTACACAATCCACTCTCTGCTTCTCTGGTATCGGTATCAAGTTGCTTTAAAGTCAAGCTTGACCAGAACACGGATATTTGATAAATGATACTGCACCAAGTACACAATCACTCCTTCAACTCCCACCTTTCAATTATTATTTCCCAACGACAGCAATCTCGCCAAAGGATAACTTCAACGAATATCAATTTACTTGGTATGCATTAAAGCCCTTTAAAATTCGGCGATCCTGACCGCAGTAAGGAATACTGGAAAAACTCGATCAACTTTATAGGAACCGACAACCAGATAAAATACGAAACTTCACATTACTCTTCCACTAGTTTCACAACATGTTTTCAATAATGAGAGCCATTAACATGCAAACCAAAGAGGACAAATTGCCAAGAGTAATTAATTATCATCAGTATACATATTATATATTCTCATTTTATATGTTCTGATGAATTCGTCAACTCAATATTCCTCCCCACCGTCATGGATCGTGGCGGACAAAAAACATTGCTATAAAAAACATATCTGTATAAAACATATCTGTACAAGACATATCTGTAAAAGTGGCATTGAGCCAAGTCTGCAATAGCTGCCATGGCAAAAAACTATACTTTTACATCAACTTGCTCATACATAAATACAATGTTATGTATGTTTATGAAGTGTTGATGTTACAAATGACTTTTTAATTTCATGGAGACAGACTATAGAAGAATTAGTAGAAAAAGATGACAGGTTTAAATTAAGACGCAAACAATCCGACTCGTGTTATTTCCCCACTACAGTCACATTACATTCTTTATCTACGATCGCCTTTAATGTGAATCAAATCTCTAGCTGGGGTGCATGTTGCATCTCTGTCAGCAAATGAATTGTTTTCGTCAAATTGATAAAGCAGTCATGACAAGTTTCCTCGGCGTTTGATTTTTCATGCCGATATGTCAATGGAAAAGAAACATGTTTAAGCTGGTGAGTAGTAAAATGAGAAGATTATGTCAAACTTGTATTTCCACATATTTGTCCACACAATCAGCAAGTATATAAGTATAAGCAAATGGGGACTGAGCAAACAATGTGAACAACAAGTAAAAATTACTTAGCCAATAAAAATATCAGGCGGCAAAAAAAAAGTAAAATTACCTGAAAACGAACGTGACGAATACTGATAGATAAAACCAGTCCCGAAAGTGTTATTTCTGTAGTAAATAGAGGGAAAAGAAATGTCTTTATTCATTTGAGGGTGATTAAAGGACCTATAGCTCCATGGGTTAAATGAGTTATAAGCACCGCATGGGATTTGGCAGGAGGACAGCAACAAAGGCCAAGTATGTAATCATGGAATTACGTAGGTAAATTCAATAACCGTCGTGTACTGCTGATCTATATAGGAACTATGGAACAGCGCCCTATGTATACATAAGCTATAGCACACATAAAGAATCGGATACTTGTCTACCACGCAAATACAGAATAAAATCCATTTGGTCTCAACAACACTTTAGGAGCAGAGGCTATAGCAGAGAATCAACGGGAAAACCCGAGGAAAAATTCGAACAGAACTAAACCTCAAATCAAATTACTTTCTTTCATGTTTTCATCAAATCAAATACGAGAAAAATATATCCCTCCAGCTAAAAGTTACATTATTGCACCAAAGACAATATTATATTTCAGCCCAGCCAGATTGAGCGCGCGGACAAGGGGAACATCGTAATGATGATGTTTGCTAGCTCTTCCCTGCAAAACACACATAAGGCAATAAAATTAGTCTAATAATTAGTCTAACTCATTCCACGAACACACACAGCCTCAGCCCTCACATATGAGTGCTCAGAATGTACATTGTGTGTAATACAAAGTACGCACGTGTACATTTTTATTAGTTTAACACAACCATTTTACAGTTCTACACACTTTATTATGTGGAAAATATTCAGCTAACTAGGAATCAGACACATGCACAAGGTTCTGTGCACACAATTTCAACAGTTTGTCATCCGTCCGTACATCATATACAATAGTGGAGAAATGAGGAAAATGTCGACGGAGACAAATGAACAACATGGAATCTTGTTTAATACATTAAGCTTGAACTATATAGCAATTCTCACAATTTCTCACATTTGTCAGAAATAATTGTCAAATGTTCATTAGGTAAAAAATGCTCACATTTTTACACTAATTTAGTGGCTCCAATTGCTTGAATGTTAACAAATGCAACTGCAATATAATATGTAACTCTGATTTACACAGTTATGTAATTAGTCAATGCACCTGACTCCATCAGGTAAAGGACAAGATACAACATCCAGGAGTTAACTCTTATATTACTGACAAGAAGAAGGATCAGAGAAAATTTTCTGGTGGGAATTGCAAAATCTTTGAAGATTATAAATCCTGAAAGGTACAACTATGTGTAACTTAGGCAACAAGAAAACATGCGACACCATCACGAAAGTGCTGACGTTGTGGTTGGATAAATTCAGTCCTAATTCCTTTGTAGTTAGATACATGGTATACTTGTGAAATTTATAGCGGAATACCCGAGGAAGTGAATGGGAGAGTTATATATACAATTGACTACACCTATATACTATACACAATGGATAGAAAGAAGTAAACTACAGGCAAGTTCGTTTTTACGTTTCCAGAGAAAAAAAGCAAAGGAGGCGAAAGAAAAAAGGAACGTGAGTTGTGCTCGGATGCATGTCATGTCACAAAGCAGTTAACACACCATCCACTCCGTCAATCTCCGACGTGGCAGGCATCACAAATCTTACATTTACTAGCCCGTCGTCATCAACACTGTCTAGTCTCCAATCTATCGCCTTTTACCGCTTTAATCGTACACGGTGTGCAGTGTCACACAAGTCGGCATTCTCCCTCACCATGTTATTTCCCCTTATCAGCTCTATCAAATTCCTTCTTAGACAAGTACAATCCACTCTATTGCCAACTGACCCTTAAAACGTCGTTCCTGACCGCATTTATACCCGCATGTATTATCAGAAGGAACTTCACTTCAGGTTTACCATCCTACCCAAATTTTACATGTACTAGTAGTATATGTCCCAGTTTAGCTCAACTGGGACTTCAAAGGATGATGACGAATTTCCACTCCAGAACCTCCAGAGATGAGAAGCATTTTCATTAAGTCGCTTCGTGTACGAACATATGTAAATTCTAGAGATTAATAGATTCCTGCCTTGCCTACCGTACACACCTATAAAGTATATTTACGGCGTAGGTTTGGTAGTGACTCCAGATTTCGTAGTGACTCTTCGGTGCCATTCTGTAGCGATTAACATAAAACAACAGCAAGGAAGTATCTACACATTTCGGAAGACTCTGTCGTGTGTACAACGGTAAATTTTTTCCGCTTCACCCAAGCAGGTGTCTTTGATTGGCCATTAAAAGTTGAGGAACCTATTGGATCGGAGAGGGATAGGAAGGCTTGGGCATGAATCCATGTCATACCAGCCATCAGCCTTCATTTTGATACATTTAAATTCAAATCCAACTCAAATATTTATTAGTATCTACTTATTAAAGTCCCTCTCTCTCTCTCTGGAACTCCCGCTGCCTCCGGTTATGTCCTGCACTAATCGTTAAGATAAAGCGCGTCTCTCTTTGAACCACTCGCTTCCCTCATTGTCATCAACAATACTCGGGTGTAGGAGCGGATAGAATGTACGAGTGTTTTGAAAACGCGTATGTGTGTCGGTGTCCCTCGTCTTTATTTTAATCACAGCCAATCAAAAGCACAAGCCAAAGCATGGGTATACAAGGAATTGGGGTATATAGTATATAGTAATGGTAAGTGATACGCGGCCAGAAATCCGAAACTTGACGTGTATCGCACACACGTCCGATAATAATGTTTTTCATCCTCTTCTTCATGCAGGCACAACTTTGGTTTAGACCTGCACACAACCGTGTAGGATGGAAAAGTTTATTCGGGGCAATAAAGACTCTTACTTTAACCATTTTATTTTCTTCCCACATACATACGCATATCTACATACACCAGTACTTTAGCATACACCATGCTTGACGTATACTTTACATACTCCTGATTACACACGCAGTGGAGTCCCGAATTCTAATTATGATAAGTACAGATATAGATATGTGTGAAGGTATAGGGAAGTTCACACAAACTCTTATTACTATTGTGCATTGTGCAGGCGGAGCGCAGCATTCCGCCGTCTAAAAGGAGAGGCACACACTAACGGGCCCATGTTTATTTTACAATTCCCGTTTAATACCAAAATTATTTTCGAGTCAATTGCACCAAAAAATTCTTCGTTCCTCTACCATTTATAGCCTTTTTCAAACTAACTACGTATGAGGAGGCAGCATCAAACCATCAAGGTATGCTCGCGTTTCAAGGAATTTCAATATGTAGCCCATGTCGAATGCATTGTCCACATCCTTGTACTCGAGTACTCTGGTGATGGAGATGGAGCTGTACTTATGTATCTACACTATATACGATGTACACTGGTACTAATATCCACATGGAGGATCCAATCCTCCTGTTAATAGCCAGCCCAAGCGTACCAAATTGCTTGAGAAATACTGAAAATACATAACTACATGACATAAAACACAATGAATACTCTTTGTTTACAAGTCTACTAGTTTGTTTAATACTTTGAGGACAGTTTTCTCCACTGCTACTAATCGTATGCACGGCACACACACACAAAAAAAGAAAATCTAGTTGCTTCGATGCGCTATTTTTTCCTCTCCCTTCAAACTTTATCATGCTGAAAATGCATGCGATTGGGAACGTAGTCAAAACTTTATGTGTATTGACGTAATAGCAATATACCTACACGACGTACAAAAACAGCAGACCATGTATGTACACATACAAGTTCTCACTTGGGAAGAAAAAGGATCGGTTTATAACAACTGGTATAATACACATAGTGTGTCTCACACCGAGGCCTGCACGTAGGTTGAAAAATGTATGAATAAATCCTGGAATTATCTCACGCTACATTATCCAGTCTTGGTGCATTAAATGTTTCATCCTTCGTTAGATCAAGAAACGTTCTATCAGCCCAGCAACGAGATGTGCTTAACGGAAAGAGATGTTAATGTACCTTGCAATCTCATCTCGTACGTAGGATGCAGAACAACAGAGACACGTCAGTACCTCAACAAAAAGTCCTTAAACCCTGCCTACAGCCGTCAAGCATTTACTTAAGACATGTAGCGTCCAGGAAACTTGCGCTAGGGGATTATTAATTGACAAGCAAATAGCAGAAAAATTCAACCTTTATGGTTTCTAACTTGCTTTTGAATTGGTAAACTTCAATGTGTACACAAAGGTGTTATGTATCTCTCTATCTATATCTCGATCTATCTATACCTCTCTATCTATCTATACATAGATATGGTACATGTATAAGCATGGAGGTACTATGTGTTTTCGTCCAAACCAAATCCTTCTTTTCATTTTCGTGCACGGACATACATAGTTTCAATATAAAATACTGTCTCTGCTTATATCTGTATATAAAAAAACGGAAGACAAATTGTGAAGCTGGGCTAAAGACATTCTCCGGTAGAAGAATTAAAATTCAGAGTGAATACAAAGGGCTGGATGGGATTGTAAAGAGTATAACTAAGTACTACAAGGGTGTGTGGGTATATGGTTAATTCAAAAGACAGTTAAATTCCAGGGTGGAATCTATGGCGTAAGTATAGCACGGCCCTGGTTTCTGGTAGTATCGAAGATTGTCCGGACGCTGGTATGTATGCTCACAGACAAACACACTTTACTACTTCTCCAGTCTCCATTCATGCAATGCAGGATGACGCCGAAAAATTACGATAAAAAATCATTCTCTTTCGTCTCGCTTTCCTCAATAATATCTATAGCAAACCGAAGTGAAAAAAGAAGGGAAGAGTCAGAGATGATTGTGTAGAGACTGTGTGTTGAGTAGACGAAGTGAAGACAGCCATAATAAAAAGTAGTTGCATAATATGAAGGTACGGCTTATACTATTCTGATGCTCTATAGGATTTCCGTAGTAAAACCTCCTTATTCCACTGCTCACTTGCGGAGCAACTAAGATTTTTAGCCTGTAAAAGTTGTAGAGGAAATACAAAGATAGATGCTTTTTGACTGTGAGCACCATGTGATGCTATGATGAAAAGGCAAAAAGTTCGTCACTGAAGTGAAGAGCTACAAAAACTTCCCACATTCCGACACACGCTGGGCCCCACGGATGCTGATTCAACATTCAACTGCACACATATATATACACATTCAACATTATCTCTCTCCCATCTTTTTTAGCTTTATCCTCCATCCCCATCCAACCCTGCCCTACTCTATCCTTACATGCTCTTCCACACACCCGCACTTCATATTTTCCTTTCCCGTGGTAAATATCCACATATATCATCTATACATATTTACTCATACTATACAGTCCTATATACATACACTTTAATCTGTCTCCAAGAAAACTTTAAAAGGTAGCCATAAACAGTTTTAAGATACTTGCTACTTCGAAAGATTCACTTGATTTTTCATGACGACCATCATCCTCTCTCCCTTTCCATCTCATTTATACAACAAACAATCCTCAAAACTGTACACCCTTTACTGTATAATCTTACACTATAACAACTACACTACACTCATGTAGCTATACACTAGGATAGAAGCAACGGCAGTTGTTCTTCATACTATGGAAACATGCCGTGAGTATCGCTGGAATGCAGAAGCTACACAAAAGTATTGATAGCTAATTAGTCATCTATTAGTCAGTTGATGTAATAGTTATTCTGATTTTATTATACACGAAATCAAGTGTTTAAAGCTCAAAAATAAAATGATACATAATTTTCATCAACTGGCACTTAGGATAATCCACCTTTGAAGAAATCGTAATGTCGTATATGCATAATAATCAGATCTTATTGCAGAATTTGTTAAATAATTTGTGAAATAACTTTGCTCCATAATAATATATAGTATGTACATACATGCTAAAGTGCCACAATGGGGTCTGCATAGAAAAGGAGAGAATCATTTTAGTCTACGGAAGACATAAAGGGAAAAAAGGTAGATGTGTATAATGGAGGAGTTAAAAATGGCAAGCTTGGAGAGGATACGTGAAGAGACAAAGAAAGGCTCCTGAACAAGGACTTATGTATGTACGTGCATATGGAGGAAATCCCTTCGGAGTCTACAAAAGCTAAAAAGACAAATCTCTTTCGATTCCTCTTTCTCCTCTTACTTTTCCGAAACTATCCATGTTTCAGCAAATCCATCATTATCATAATTTTTCACTTTCTCTATTTCATTCAAATCACATGCTCAATCGCTTCCGAGGAGGAAATCCTACAGATTTCTTCCCTTTCAATGTTTCCATGCACGCACTAAAGCAAATTTTGTATTCCTGCTCTCATAATCGTCTCCTCTGTGACATATAGGAAGCCTTCCTATAGCCAAAGCAATGCACAAGAGTCCTTATTACATAGATGCGAGTGGAGATTTCCCTCGGAGAATTTCCCAGCAGGACTTTATTTACCCAGGTATTTAACGGAGTACTTTTCCTAAAAGGAATATAGCTCCCATAACTGAGGATGAAACTGAACCATGCCAGTTTAATTACCGGCATCATTTAGATTATGACTGGGTATGGTGGAACATACGAGGGTATACGAGTGTGAAACAAGTTGATAAAACATCAAAGCCGTATGACTTTGCTTACCTTTCTGGCGACTAATTATACAGGAAAGGAAGATATGAAGCAAGTTCTTGTCCGAGTTGCAACAAACTATTTGGAAAACTTATGCTCTGAGGCCAGGGAGTTGTTTGAATGTTGACGAGAAGAATGCTTCCATTTGGAGCCCACCATTAGCATTAAAGTTTCTGTGATTAAAAAGAATTTCTTAATTAATTTTTCAGTTCACAATTAGTTTTTGGAAGGTGAGATGGGAGGACTAGATTGGGACAGAGCACGTTTCATAAGGATCTCTTGAGACAGATTGTCACTCTGCAAGTGCTCCCTCGTCAATGACAATAACAATCACAAGTTTTTCGTTTGTCCTCTCCACTTTTCCCTTTCCTCCTCCAGTTCTAACGATCAAGTAATTATTACACAGTACTTCATACAACTTTAACTTCCAACGGAATAATTATATTCAACCACTCTGATTTTAAAGTCCAGCTGTTTTTAAAATCACAATTTAAATCGTCGGTCTTGAAAACGAGTATCCGTAGATACAGATAAAATGGCTTTTTCCGTAGTTATGAGCTCTTCTTTAGTGATTCTTTAGTGATCAAATACAAAAGAGTATGTGACTTCAACCCACAACTGACCAGATTTGTGTGAATCTAAGGTAGCACAAATGAAAGAAAGGCGTGTGGACGTTGAACCATGTGTACGGATCTAATTAATTATTTTTACAAGAACCAGGACAACGACAGGCGAACATTAGTTCTGGCAAGTGAAATCCTTGAAAACACTTGCTGCTTGTCGAGATTGACAGTGGATGAATCAGATGTGAGAGTCTGTTGGTGTTGGAAGTGTGTGCAGAGCAAGTGAGGGTAAGCTGGCACGGAGCTGGACTGAATTTGCTGCTCAACTGACAACAGTCACGAAGAGAATGAAGTTGGAAATGGAGAAAGTAAAGAGAGTGAGTTTGAAAGAGTTGGATTCGCTTCCCTGACTCCTTCAGCTTTTATACAGAGGAAGAGTGAGTGAGTGAGAAGAAAGATGAGGGCGGTTAGTGGGGAAGTCAATCTAGACAGACGCCTGCCAGCTAACAACCTCGAACGCCAGAAAAATGAGCAACAGTCTTAACTTCTCTACCTAGTCAAACATCATAGCCAGTTACACAGCCACCTTTTCCCACACATGTACATACGTCCCACAGCCTGAGTCTATCCGTTGCCGAGATATGTTATTGTATACCTCCGCTCTACATGCAACACACCCAGACCCCGAATACATACTTGACAATATCCAATACTTACTTACTGACACTATAGACAGGGAAACAAAACGAGAACCAAATGAGTGAAACTGATCGTAGAAAAATAGTGGGAGAAAATACAAACCTTACACGCCAATTCTACCGCACACATGGCTCACCCAAACATGCATGCACCATAACTTCTCTTCTCTTATTACACCCATACATACTAATACTAACAATGGGAACTATGACAAGTACTAGTATATCTGTAAACTATATAACAAAATAACTAATTAAAGTATAAATAGATGCATTTTAAGTATCTGTATCCATCTTCAGTAGTCTTAACTTTCAATATTAGCAGATAAATTAAATTTTCAAATAATAAATTTTGAATCGGGAAACCAGGACGAAATTAAATTAATTACATACTTATGGTGGTGACCAAGTCCACAAAATTGCCCACACATTAGAAAAGACGAGTTTTTCCTATACGGGACTTTCCTTACGGCTAATTCTGTAATCACCCACGAGCTCCATAAATAAATTACTGGAGTATGCAGTACAAGTCTGGTGGCTGGAAAACTTCTCGCGGGCTGTTTCGGATAGCCCCGCTGGACTAATGACAAAGAGGGGATAGATAACTGTAAAATGTCGGAGGAAAAGCATGAAAGCACCTAAACTCTTGAAGGTAAAGATGACAGTAAAAAGTCAAGTACAGTCAGCAAGTGGAATGTCCAAGCTCAATTTGGGGAAATGCAAACGACAGCAATTTTTCCAAAAGAAGGACGACATAAGGAGTTGTAAAAGAAGTGAAAACACGAAGAGATAGCCGACAGTAAAAAAAAAGAGAGAGCGGTTGGTAGAACGACGGCTGCAATGAGCAATACAAGTGAGGCATTCAAGCCCATAAAAGGCACATTGAGGCTAGTCACTGTATGGACTCAGGTGGCCCGTATGACGGTAATTAGCGTGCCAAAAGACATCCGATCAGGATGACTACACGGCCATTACGGGCCACTCTAATTGCTTCTGCGGTTATCGAAAATGCTTCTTGCCAGTACTTATGAGGATGGTTCCCCTGCTCTTCCAACAGTTCGTCTTTCGCCCTCCCTTCTATCTCTTATTCCGGCTATATATGTGTATACTTACCATCATCTTTATATCGAGAATAGGAAAAAGTCAAGAAGTCCAATGACGGTTAGGTTTTTACTTTTACAAAGACCTACTAATACGAGTACTAGCATAAAACGCTCACAGTCCCATTTATTTCTATCCCAACTCACTGAAACAATGCTTCACTATATCCCTCCTACGATCACCACTAACTTCATCTTGGAATCAACCTCGAAAGCTAATACAACTTTATTTCCCCCCTCGTCGACAAAATGAAGTTGTACATATACAGTTGATTCTTAATTCGTTAATTGTACTCTTCCCCTTTCCCGAAGATATCTCTGCAAAGGATCTTTACTCCAACCATGCAAGCTTTATACAGTTTAGTATTAGCTTATTCAGTATGTGCGCTACATTCAATAAGTGTTCAACCTAAAGTTTAACCAAATCTCAAAAACAAACTTTGTAAATCAACAAACTCCTCAGCAGAGAAACAGAATCTACCTACTACTATAATAGTTCTTCTTCTTGTCCGTAGTCCTCAAGCGTGTATCCTATAGCTTTCAAGACTTACATACATAATGATCTAATTATCTGTAATTTATGCTCTACCAACATCAAATGTTCTACCAACAATGTACAACATACAAATATACAACTAGTACAACAACAGCGGTGCATAGTTGTTGAAAATGAATATGCCAGAGTTTAATTTGTACAAAATAACGTTTTTTCATATTAATTTTAGAAATTTTAGAAAATAGAGAAGCTTTACAATTTTTGTGTTTTTATACTTAGAGATAATTTTCAAGGTGTACAGTTGTCAATACTTAATACGCATCTATTTCTGTGCTTCATGAATGCTTATTTTTATGCTTAAACTTTGAAAAGTCAAAAATAGGAGAGACGAGCCATTATTAGACAGGGCTTCATTTATAGCCGTAATCTTTGTTTGCTCGCGTATAGTTTATACCGTCGAATGTATTCGTGCTACAATAAAGCTGTATGATGAAAGGATGAAAGTCAGAAGAGAATAAGTGTCTCTGACTGAGCTATGAGACTTAATACCCCTCGAGCAGCGTACGATGAAAGAAGCGTTGATTGATTTAAGCATTAATACCTTCGTATCTCGACGGTTTCCTAGGTAACCTTTTATCCTGTTTAGCAGAGTAAAAACTAAAAGTCTTTTCTACATACCTAATCACAAAGTGCCAATTAATAAGGTAAAATTCCGCGTACGGAATTAGGGAGGGATAAATACATACAGTGTGAGGAGCAAATTGAATCTGAAATCCGCATGCTGTAGAGGTGACATGTGGAGCACTTATACCCACGCTCTCGCTTTGTTCCAAATTATTTCTCTGAGTGAGGTTGATGGAAGTAAATGAAGGAGTTTGTCTTTTAAGGTTATTTTGACGAAGAGAGTCAAAGCTAAAATAGAGAACACCTTAGGTGAATCTAATGTCAAAATAAGGTTACATTACAATTAGATTACTACTTCTTCACTTCTCCACACTTTGTGCATGCCTTTCTACTTATTGCTCGGCGATGAAAAGTGTTGCTTTTAAAACACCAATTAAGCAAAGTAGTTCTAACAGGTTTTCAAAGCTTCACTTTTCCTTGAAATTTGTCAGACCAAACTTCACAAGTACTATAGGTATAGATATATGTAAGCTCCTGTAGCTTAAATATAGCTACTTATACCTACAGCCATGCAATCTCCGTACTTCTCTTAACACCATGGAAGCACATTAGTGAAAATACCCGCAACAGCTGAGCAAGTTAGCAGGAATGGGGGAGAGCTAACCACAGGTGAAAGGCGCTTAGAATATTTTGAATGGTATCATACTTATACATTGTACTTATCATTAACTGTAAATTGATAAACTGTGTGAATATATTTTTTTATATAATTATTACATATTCGATACTTTGCATAGAACGTAGAGAATTAAACCAGAATTTATACCAATATTACAGAAGTTGAGACCGAGAGAGAGAGAGAACAACTTGGAGATTCATCAATCGATTGAATAAAGCGTATCGTAAATCAATTCATAATTGTAACTAAATGTCAACGTCCACCGAAGCTACGTCTATACATACATTTACGGTAGTGTCTTTCCAACTTTATCATATTTCAGGTGCCTTGCGCATGTACAATAATCATACAATTAGCGCACGTTACATGCTCAGAGAGCTCCGAGCGCGTTTTATGGTAAGCAAAATTGAAGTAAAACTAACTGTAGGCATATGGTGGCTTACTCATCGAGAATTGTAATGGCGTTGGTAAAGATTTATATATTAGGATTTGCCCTAATTTTACAATGACTATTGTAATTTTGTATAGACTTTATGGTGATTTGAAAAAATTTAACCACAGAATAATCACAGGCAGTTCATTAGTATATTAGACTAAGTATGTTTGCACAAGTGGGTATAACCCCTTGAAATTACATAGGTATGACGCCAGTGAAATTCCCAAGTGTACAGGAAAAATGGAAGATGAATAAATATGATTGTATGTACATATAACTTGCTTATTTCATACAACTTGTGTAACAAATCTAGCCTGAGTTGAGACTGTTGGTAATTTCCAACTTATCGTTAGTGTACTTGTGTACTCACAACTAGCCTTAACATGTACATAAAGGAGATAGGTGATTCGTTTTAAAAGAAACGCCTCCACATGTAGGACGTAATTCGCTGGCACTAGCAGTTAAGTTTGACCAACAAGTTCAATCCGTTGGATTCGTCTCCTAGTAGTAGTGCAGGCATGGTGGCGTAATAGTTACAGTCAGAATAACCCTCTCCTATACTAATGTATACTTATACTTATGGACTTGCTCGCATATGCACACCGTCACGATGGCCCCCTGCTATTTCAGTTAAGTATCATAAAGAGATTTCAATTTCAGATTTCCCACAGCAATGTCACACTATACGACCACTCTTAAGAATAGTAATACCAAAGAAACCACCAAACTAATTAAACCGAGCGAACCTTACTTTAAGAATTCAAGTGCGGATTACGTGTAATGTAGATACGTAGAGTCTACAGGGGTACATATGTAATGGCATATCTCGGGTCAAGTGCACCCAGCCAAGCTATACGTGCGTGGTATAAAGATTAGAATCTAGCTACGACTAACCATCCATTTTAAAACAGATGAAACTCAAAGAAAAATTAACAGCTTTCTGCTTTATCTCCTGTATACCAACTTTTCTTATTTTTCTTGTAGTAATTATCTTTGGCGTACAGTCATAACCACTAGAAATGGAGTAGAAAGCATCAGGAAAGGCAGCCCAGCGTCATATTATGACACCCGTTCACGTTTAAAGCAGCCCCAGAAAATAGAGTTGACACGATTGAAGTCCAGTCGGAAAGGGGTTGAGCTGCATGGCACTTGAAAGGTAATCTCTTACAGGATCTATACTGCCCAGTTATTTTTATGTGACCACAGCAATGCTGGTCGACAACCGTCATAAATTAACAATTCCGAGCAGAAACCCTACAGAAATAGTATAGCATATACACATCAATCTAAGTGGTAACGACAGCTACCAAATCTCGCAGTTCCTTATTCCAGCCTATCTATCAATGTAAATGAATTGCTTACAAATTTGCCCTTTGCTCGCGTTTCACTTTTATTTAATTTCCAATCTAGCATGAAATCTTACACTAAATTTTACTCCATATAAATAGTAAATCAAGCTGTAGCATTTTCCCTCCAACTTTTTATTTATGAACAGTGCCTGAGAGGATCGCAAGGATCTTTATTTACTCAGATTGCTTTAAGACGGAGGAAATTTGCAAAAATTTTCATATACCTAATAATATGCAAAAAATGACATATATATTTACTCATTTCCTTTTGAATTAATCCCTTGTTTAAACTATTCCGTGTTAATTACAGCCTGGGTCTGCACTGCCAAAGATAAGCTCAGAATGTATAATAACTGTAAGCAAGCCTATCTATTTTTAAACGTAAAATTAAATCTATACATGTTTCGAAGTATCACCGAACGGTGAAAAATCCTGAATCCATTTGATAATTAGTTAATAATAATAGTAAAAACAGGCATAGTACTATATCACATACTTCTAATGCTATTTGATTTAATTATTTTCGATTTGCATCATTTGTGATTTGTATTTTAAATTAAAAATTAAAATAAAAAAATTAAAAAAAATTATAATAAGAAACTTTTGCTTTTACGTGCTGTTGCAAAATGTGAAAGAAAGTCAAAGAGTGGGAGGTCTGAAGAACAGATTTGATTTCAATGTATTCTCGCTAAGTCATATCTACATACTATCTGTACGTACAAGTTCATAAAATACGTACATTGTCATGATTTTGATCTGAAACGTGAGGGATATGAGATATCGTTGAAGAAAGCCATCGTCACAGTTTCCGACTGTAATAACATTTTGCACCGTTCGTTACAAAAGTTAGTTGAAATTAAAAATGTCATAAGTATACCGCGATATGTGAAGTGCTTATGGAGGAAAGTGATATTTCGCTTTTATATCGAGTGACATACATAAAGCGTGGAACAGAAATTCAGAAGTTAAACTCGACCGCAAGCAATAGTATAGAACATAACTAGTAGAACTGAACTATTAGAAGAGAAAATAACTGGAGTTACAAAGGGTTAGCTTATAAGTTACTCACCAAAGAAATTTATGTAAGCCACTTAATCCGAATATGTAGGTATTTATATTAGCAAGTTGGAGCAAGTTGTGAGGATGAGAAAGCACGAGAAATGTAGAGATACATAATACAGATATATACGTAAGAGTTTGCCATCATCGGCAATACGACTGCAGCAAAGAGTTTAGACATGCAAATTTCCCATCAAGAACTATCAGGGAGATCAGAAACGCCATAACGACCATAAAGATGCAATTATAATCTCAGCTCGATGACTGTCCTCAAATTACAAACCAGGGAGTCTAATCGCCCTCCCTCCTTCACTATTTCATACTTAAGTCACACATACATCTACTATTCATTTTCCATTTATTTCTACAGTCCAACACGGCCAAACCAAACATTGGAATTACATCGGGGTGTTGTGCCATGTTCCTTATCCTCTTTCTCTTAACTCATTTCTTCTGCCATACGCACTTACCCTCTTTTTCATATCATTCCATATTCCTTTCTCCCCTACGTCCACTCACCGCAATACTTCGCACTGTATACTCTCAAAAGCTCCAGCTCTCTATATGGGTGTGTATGAAAATGTGAAACAGAGGCTACAGAGCATATTTTAGCATTTTTTACAAGCTACGCCACAGCATATAGCGTTATCTCAATCACGCCGTTACTTTCTTCCTCATCAGGAAATTAATAATGAGATTCGCCCGCTCTGCTTATACTCAATCCTTCCCATGCAACATCCCATGCAAACAGTATACATTTCTTGCATGCATTGCTAATAAAGCTTTCTCCTTTCCCGCAAAACCTCCCTGTCCTAACACATGCACACAACCCATACGAATTATTTTAATATTAAAATGTTTCGCGGTCATAGAATTCAGGAAAGTGAAACTCAAGGAGGAAAAAGTAACAGTTATTTTTTCAAATTATAACCTTATCTCCCGCAGTTTTGAGATTGCCAAAATAAATGCTACCAAGCTCACCATCACATAATAAACTTTTAACTTAATGCTTGAGCTTTCTGATTTCGCTTGCTGCTTTAGCTTTCTGCTTTAGCTTTCTGCTTTAGCGTTCTCTTATAATTATAATAAAAAATATATTTTGCATGACTGTAGAATTATTTCAACTCCTGTAAATAAATGCGTTGAGAAGTTGCAAAGAATATTCCTATAAAAACAATCGACAGCATTGAGGCTTGTCCAACATCGCCCAGCGTGCTCCTTGCCCGAACACTAGGGTTGGTTCCTTGCTAAAAGTTAAATATTCGTATTCAAAATGGTGGCTATTACTATGAATATTAAGAACGGAGCAACTTGACAAGAGTTAAAATAAACTATATGTATCTATTAGTAATAATATTTTATGGGATCTATAGGTTGAGTTTAGTAATTGCTGTTGTAACTGCAGCACTTTTACACTGTCGCCGCCTCTCATCAAGCTTGCAAGCAATGTGTCGCACATATACACGAGATTTAAAATTTCCTTAAGGATCCTGTTCTTGCTGAATTTGATACGTGCGGTAATAATCATCATAGCGGCCTGTCACCATCTCTGCAGTCTTGTTCATTGCTTTTCCCGAGTCTGGTCTACTAGCCTTCCCTGCTTTTTGTCGTCGTCAAGTTAAACCATTGTGAGTCTCTATGTACTGTAGATACATATGTTGCATTAAGGCTTCTTTAGTCATACTTGAAGCGCCGGGCGTATAAGTAGTTACTTATTTGATACACGTAGTTGATATAATACTCAGAAAGCATGACAATATTAGACTTTGATAGTTACATCATAATATATGCTGAAAGATACAGCTTTGCTTGGTTCTCGCAACAGAATGAGACGGGCTGGGCTGGTGTGGAATACAACGACAGATACACATCTCTAGAGCTCATTGCCATTGTTCCGGGCAGAGTTAAGCAATAGCCTTTGGAGCGACAGCGTCCTCGAGTGTTTCGTAATATTGGACTACTTGTTCTAAACTTTCTAAAGACTTTTCATGATAAGGCTAATAACCATTTCTTTTACGATTCAATTTTTTCCCCAGCAACTTGTGCATGTACAAAAGCAGACATTGCAAGATGAACTGCGGAGCGGACATGGAAAACTCTTGTACAGCGGCGATGAGAAGATTGGGAAGAGGAGAAAGCAGAGTACGGGGAAAAACCTATTTCATCTTCCTTCACATGTACACTAGTGCAAAAATTTTTATCAACAAACGACATTGGAAGAGTAGAAACGAAACTAGATCTTCTCCCTCCTTCATATGACATGCACAAAGACTGTAAAAGTACGGCGAGAGACCCGAGAACATCCAAGTAACAATCCTTTCCCATATACATAGCTGGCCATTTTGTCAGCAGTTCCCTGTTTATCTTCAAGGACGAACAAGTAAAATGGTTCAAATGTCCCGTCATTTTATGAAGAAAGTTCCTCTCACAAAATACATTTATAACAAAAAAAAAGCAGAGCGATGATGAACAGTCGGGAAGAAGTACAGAGGAGGATTTAAATATCAAAGAAGCTCATAGTTGACGAGGAAATGAAATCGAAGCAACAACATGCTCTCAGACAAGTGCATGACAAATGGCGGACAAGAAAAGCTCCTGCAATAACTCGTGCAAGGCGTAAGGAAATCATGCAAAACCGTTACGTTGCAGTGAAACAAGTATTAAGGATACAAAGATCAAGTTATTCACCTAGATTACTGGTGTACAAGGAAAACGTCGGATATCTCCAGTCATGAAACAAATATGACTATGAAATCTGTACGTACGACTAAAACTCATGGACGGAAGCATTGGGTTAGATAGACCATCAAGGCTCAACGACTAGAACACTATGTATGTATATATGTATAATAACACTATAGATATATGTATAATAACACTATAGATATATGTATAATAACACTATAGATGCATGTATAATAACACTATAGATATATGTGTAATGACACTATAGATATAGATGACGTCTGTAGTGCAGAATAGCGCAAAGTGAAGGGACTGAGTGAGAGAGAGAGAGTGAGAGAGAGAGAGAGAGAGAGAAGATGAAATGAAGAATGAGTTGTGACACGACGACTGGTGTGTTCTCAATGAGTCTAAGGTTGTTATCCCGGTTGATTTTGATCCGAGAGGGGATATGGGGTGCTTCTGAAGCCGCTAAGTCAGCCCCACTTATCCCGGATAACGGCTTGCCTGTCCTACGTGACATGAGTATTTACGGCCCTCAAAATTTTATACGAACATTTCACTGCATAACATCTTCCCATTCTCTCATCCACCGCATCCACACACCAACAAGAGCCACGGCCATAACGTCAACAAGCACACACATACACTGACAACGACCGAGAAGAGGACCAAATGGAAAAAAGTCCCTGATAATCTATACGCTGCAGGAACGAACAGGAGGATTCCTTACATCCCCATGCATCTTTCCATTTTCAAATTTTATAATACTTATACAAAGACACATCTATAACCATATTTATTCTACTTATATGAGGATACAACCATATCCATGTATATATAAGGAGGAAGGGATTCCCTCTTTTCTTGTTCTTGCAGGCATGGCATGCCAGTCTACAAATACTAATACATGGTGCGCATTTCTTCCAAATGAAAATTGTCTTGAAGGCGTGCATGAGCGTCACGTAAAATACGAAAACCATGGAATGCCACCCTCTCAGCACTTCCCGTGCCCCGTCCTATACTACCGCAACCCATTTACTCACATACATTAGTCGTAATTCAGTTCCTTCCCACCATTCCTCTATATATCAACACACACTTTGATCTACCAAACGATTCCAGTACATGACCTTCAATGCATTTAAATACATTTATAGTGTCGTGTCTCTCTCACTTTCAGCCGGGATCACGTGGCTCTGTAATTATTAGATGAATTCCTCACACACCTTATTTCAAGACTTATACCAAAACAATGTCAGATGTATGCATGGTCTTTAGAATGAGACCCATTGACAGCAATGTGATGATGACTCCTACTGTAAGTCCCGTACTTGTTCCACCATTCCTCCCTCCGAGAAGCTAATACTCTCATTTGCAGTAATAGCGGAAACTCGTTTCTCAGACTTTAGCGGTTATTCGGAACGTACGTGAAATTGTCTTGGTATGTAGGATTCCATCTCCTTTAAGTATTACCTCCGCAACAATAAACCAGTTCGTACGGTGTCTCATCTCCCGCTCCCACATGTACTTCTTTTTTCTATTATTGAGTCTTCTTCGTGGACTTCCGATACAGCTAAATATCCTCTGGTTCCCTACCAACGGCTCCTCCACTGTCTAAACAAACGCTGGAATGAAATGCGTTTGTTATTTCCTTTCCATATCAAATGGAGAGCATTACTCGAGTCCATAGCTGTGTAAGGATGTATAAGGAAGCCACTGGGAAAACAGGGGAAGCTGGGAGCCGTGCATGCTGATGGTGACGGTGACGACAGTAATGCAAGATGTGCAAAATTTTCATGCCATTCGTATTCCCGACCCAACTCCCAACTCACAACCAGACTGGAAGAGAGTTTAAGAGACTTTCCTGATGTGGTAATCATGTCGAACCTCGAGAAGAATCCTCCGCTTCCACGGCTCCTCACTACCTTACCTTTCTACATGCACAGGACCATTGTCATCTCAAGTCTTGGCTGGCTGGACAGAAGATGTTTTTCAAGTGTCTCTTTGAATCTTGAATTGCGCATAAGGAAAGGGATACGTGGATGATAGAATGTTCGGAAGGCAAGCTGTAGCAACAGACAATAGTAAAACATCTACATGTTACACACATAGAAGGCTGTTTCTGAGAAATGAGATTTTCATTCTTAACTTGTAAAATCACCATTCACATTGGCAGCCAAATGTGTGAGTACTCCGAAAATGTCATTTCATTGTCATCAAGGCAGAGCGTGGTAATACTCAGGACTTAAAGAGTTATTCATTTCAAGATAAGCAGACTGTGAGGGAAAATAGGCAAATTGGAAAGAAATCACCTGCTGAGAAGCAACTTTTTTTAGCGTTAGAGGAACTAACCTGGAGGAATGACTTGCAAATTTAGATTCAAGCCCTGTTTCCATCTAAATTAACAACAAGAGTCTCAAGTATACAAAGCTACTATAGTGTGAATGTAGAAAAAGTGATATTTTCATACATTCCATACACGTACCAAAAAAATCAATTCACTCAAACTTCAGGAATCTATGTAGATACTTGTATAACTCAAGGGTAATTAGCAAAAGGACACCCACCAAAAATACACATCTAGGCTTGCTAATTCCCTTTGTTCCCCTTGGACAAAGCAGCGTTTCCAAAGAAATAAAGCCCACACACATTCAAGAAGTTGCTATAGAGAAGGACTGAGGAGAGCTCAGAGCGTGCGTCTTCTATTTCCATCACTCATACATACATACACACAGTCATAATAAGAATATTAACAAAAGATCATGAGATGGATTCACACTCGATTTAAATACGTCTGCCCACACTTGCATCACCTTCGTGAAGGTATGATGAGTGATCAGTGAGAAAGCATTCCACAGATTATTTCCAGTCGGTGTCATGACAATCCGTTGTCATGGATGATCAAGTCGAAACGTAACCTCACCATAGATCTTTGGTGGTCGTTTATTACACGCCTTGTAGCTTTCCACGGACAATAGTACATATACTCATGTTTCAAAAACCAGATGAGATGTCGTCTTGAAATATAATAATAATAATAAAATAATGCATAATTATTTTTAGACAGACACCAAAATTATTTGTAAATATCTTTTATGTTGGATTCTATAAAAATACGAAAACAGTGGATAGTCACACAAGAAAACAGACATGAAGACAGTCGACGTTTCGGAAGTCTTGTGAATTCGCCTTGAAAAATCTTTCAATGACAGCGATTAAAGTAAGAATATAAGCATTTTATATGGAGAGAGTTGAAGTAATGCTGTTAGAGGAAGTTTTATATTTATTGAAGTAAAACATTCAATAACAACAGGTGGGAAGGAAACATTTTACAATTTACTTCCACTATATGTGCAACTCTATAGGGAAAATGGGTAAGCCGAGCATTTAATATAAGTATAATAAAGGTTGTAAACACGATGGAAACTTTTCCATCCACAACAACAAGTGAACATACTAAAAAAATATTTATATGTATCTATAGTATATGCGTTTCCTTACTATGAACCACGAAAGTTTTGTATTATACGAGACACGTTATTCTGGGTCTTATTCCATGCATGAGTAAATTTCATTATTAATAATTTCATTCATTAATTACTATGTATGTGTAATGAGAAAATTGTACAGCCTATTGCATTAAATATCGTTATTAATAAAAATAAGATACACCCACAGAACAATCATAAGAAACAATCGCGCGCCACTCCAGACAGCAGCGTGTGCCATTCGGGGGAAGTATCTATTAAGCACATAAATTAAAACTCGTCCGTAAGTTATACGTTTAAAATACAAATTGTACACATAGCAGAGTATCTATATGTCGGCGGAGGATCCCAAAGTACCAATTTCCATCCCTTCCACACAGAAATCCGCACTTTTCAAACTTTGTCGAGGATATAGCAAAAAAAGGCAGCGTATTTAAGGTGTGTCTGTTAAATAAGAATGAATCTCCTACTAACAGCAAGTACTATACATTATGTTCTTATTGCTGTATATTCGTACATCAGCCGCATTTGCTGACTGGAGTACAAGTTTATAATGAAAGATCGGAGAACAACATGGTCCTTACACGGGAACCACTAAAAATGATAAACGGCTCTCGTTTCCGTCCTATTAGTTTGTTTTCGTGCGTTGTTCAGGCCGTAGTTATTACAACACTCCCCCTTTGCTAAAGCGTCCCTAATACTTTTAATGCAAAGACGAGAGGCGAGCGGAGACTGATTCAACCTTGGGAATAACTTCTCAACTTTGGTTTCTTTTATGAAAGCAACTCTCAAACTCTAGAAACTAGATTTAGAAACATTGGACATG
The DNA here is from genome assembly GCA_034696945.1 of Lipothrix lubbocki. Classification (NCBI taxonomy): domain Eukaryota; kingdom Metazoa; phylum Arthropoda; class Collembola; order Symphypleona; family Sminthuridae; genus Lipothrix; species Lipothrix lubbocki. Next base: position 40,708 of record JAQGAK010000487.1, on the reverse strand, counting down.
GTTAGACACATCTCGAACTGCAAACAGCAAACTATATTACGTATCTTTCTTGATTCTGGCTGGGAAAAGTAAAAGACAACTGTAAGAATATATAGTGAAACTATGTATATTGTTGTGATATTATGCAAGAAAAGAAGACAATGTAAAAGAAAGGAAATTTAGAATCAAAACATCCATAATGGAAAAGATTACTTGAACTCTGGAATCGATGGGAACAACAAGGCTTGAATTAATCAAGGAGCGGCGTACCCGCCATATCGATGGTAAATAACCAAACTATAAAGATCCAACCAGGTCGGCTAGCCAGGAAAGTAGACGCTACCACACCTACACAACTAGAACAACCAGGTGCAGCTGCTTCTTTTAATATTCAATCTGTTGAGGCATGCATGTATTAAAACTACATGCATTTCCACAGGCTGTACCCTCAAAATACACATTTCCGCCAACTTTTTTAAAAGATTTCTCCAGGCTTAGATTCTTAATTAGACTATGCAAACTAAAACAATATGCAATCAAGTATAGTTGCAAATTTTTTTAGCCATATTGCTTTAGATTAATTCAATTAAGTACATATTGTTTTGTATGTCCTTTCCTAGGTATTTTGTAAAAATATTTTTACTCAAGCAAAATTTACTTATTACGTAACTTACTAATGTATCTATACAAGCTCTGCTGTCCCCAATACTCAAATGTGCGTCAAATAATTGAAAGTCGTATCTTCAAAATTCTCATTGATGTCGATGAGAACTTCAATGTGTGTAACATACACATTCTAACATAGACACACATAACATTCTCGAAAAAAGAACTGCCTGGTCGAAAAAAAAACTGAAAAACAACATCAAATCCTGAGCTGGAAGGAGAAGGGAGTAGAAGGAAAGCGACAGGCGGATGGCGAAAAGAGGGAAAAGTATATAAGTGGATAGTCAGTGGGATTGCAATAAAAATGAGGGATCAATATTCAAATGGAGACTGAGAAGCAGTAATGCAGGGATGTCATAAAGCTCGCTACACTAGCTTTTCCTCTCATCATGCCAACAGTAAGAATCTTCCGATTAGCCTATCTTTCGCACGTACATCACTCAGCTCTGCAAATTCCTCCATTATGCAGCCGTACAAAGTACTTAGCAGAGAGTCATTCTGTGTATTTGCGGGGATGCACGACAGGAAGAAATCCTGCCTCCTTTGCATGCAGCTCCCAGATAGGTTTGTTCACTTGTCGTCCTTGTTATAATAAGTGAGCGTAATACCCTGGCAACATAGATAGTATAGTATTATGAGTTCCCATCTTAAATCTTGGCTTTTGGTTTATGGCGTAATAAGGTCTCCCTTTTCTCAAATATGTAAATTACTCATACTTCACTTTTCACATTGGCAGCTCGCCTTCTTCAATCTCAACTCCTTCCTATTATACACAAGAAACTTTTACTTTACTTGGAGGATCCGAGATCCGAGCTCAATAATGGTTTTAATAATGCACGTTATATACAGCCTCCATCGTCCAGTCTTATTAGAAATCTGGCGGAAGCTCCTTGCCTCAAGGTAGTTAAAACTTGATCAGTTGTTTAAAAAACAGAGGAAGGACGGAGAAGTTGAATCCACAGAGAGTCAGCAAGCGAATTAGATAGTTGCAAGAAAGAGAGAGAGAGAGAAAGAGAGAGAGAAAGAAAGAGAGAGAGAGAGAATCAGAAAAGCAAAGGATCGCAACCCACAAGTTTATGTAAGATGATAAAGGAGAAAATGATTCCGACCCGCCCAGCTCAAGCCAGGCCAGGAGCCTTCCACTTGACTTTAATTTGCTCCTTGCACACACAAGTTCGGTAGTAATCTCGACGTACAGAGTAATGTGGAGTAGTCTCGTTGTTTAATATTGCTCAAGCCCCATACCTTCCACTTGAACAATCTACATATATCAATAATCCGGGTCCAGGCGGACTTCTCCTATGCTCAAACTAATGCAACAAGCTACACGTAATGCATTCTACAACAACCTCGGCCTACCACAAAACCTAAATCAAGAGGAGGGAGAGAGGAGACGGGAGTTTGAAATGCAAATCAGGAAGGAAATATCTGAATCAATTTAAATACTCGACGATAACTCCGAACGGCAGATAGAACATTTGCTTTTAAACCTCTACGAGGAGCCCGTACCCCCACCTCGGTTCCCGTCCGACTCCAAGTACTTAGCTGAATAAAAAGATACTTTTGGGGCTAAGTAAATAATGTCCCATACCAGATGAGTCCCGAAATATCCCATCTCCAAGCAAGAAAAAAAAACAAATCACGGCAACTAAGGAAAATCGGGAAATTATTTACGACGAAACCTTGCTGGTCCTACATAGCGAACATTAAGTAAAAATTATGTTCCATCCTACTGCCTCTGAGTCCTCTAAAAATCAAAGACGGAAACACGTTCACAGCTACTGGAATCGACTGGAAAATACAATACAGTACAAGACCAAAGCCAAGACGTACGACAGCACATATTGAGAAAGTCAAGTTGATTGTGTGAGTGAAGTGACGACAAGGACGACAGACAGACAAAATGACGATCTAAATCTCTTGCGGATGGCACAACAGCTTGCACTGACTCCTCATATTCTGCTCAAGCCACGTGGTAGTAATACTCCATGCCAAATGTAGTCAAACACAAGTACCCAGTAACTCACTATACTCCAACTGCCACGGATTCTATTGCCAAGAAGACACTTGTACAACCCGCACTGTCAGATGAACAATGAACAACGGTATGTTACAGGCCCTATACACGCCAGCTTTCCATGTTACGATGGTAGCCGCTGCAATTTCAACTATACTAAACCCATGATTTTTAATTCTGACCAACTTCGTCAAATTCCAGAAATGCTCAGATACCTTCGCAGTGCATGTCATATTGAAGAAATTAAACTCATATAAGGTTCATAAGCATAACTGACATGCTGAAAACACTCATATAATGTTCATAAGCATAACTGACATGCTGAAAACGGCATACTGAAATTAACCGGGGAGAAAATAAATAAAAATAATGTGCTTGACCGAAAATGTATTAGTTTATTCAATAAGTTACGAACGTGGATACACGTTAACAATTTTATACAAGATATTTAGATATATATTTAATAGTAATATTTGCGTCCGTGTGTATAGAATCGTAACTAGTTGATTAAAATACATGGGTATATTATTATTAGAGGTATATACATAGGTATATACATACCTGCTGACGAAATAATTTTTTCGAAATATATGGGAATGATGTGCACTAGTTAGAATTCTTCAATAGGAATTGGTGAGAGCTTCTATTTCTATGCATGTTCCCTACGACAAAAGGATGAGGAGTGGATGGGAGTATGTAAAAGGAAATGAAGGAGTTGGTGGGAAGGAGCTGGAATGGATGAGAATGGTAGGAAAAAGTGAAGATTCTACAGGAAAGGTTTATTACCGTCACAAGTGAAGAAAATATTTGGTGGCAAGAAGTCTTTCAAACGCCATCAGAAACAACATTACGCAGCAAGTGCAATAATATTCGCAAAGAAATGAAAAAAAATGCTCGTCCCAGCCTTTTCATATCGTTTGTGCAATGTTTGGTTTTCTTGGTCACAAGTCTTGTGCTCGGTTTCCGTCACACTGAAGCCAAGTCTAAGCACACACACAGGGAGAGGATGCCGTCAGTCTTTTCTTGCCAGCAGCATCATTCCTTCACACATTTTTATACTCTTTCTTTCCGTCGTCGTCGTCGTCGTCTTGGTCGTGTGGGCACTAGGCCAAAATGGGAACCATCCTTGGGCTTCCTCCTAACCATTATTCGCAACTGCGGCATTCTCTCTCCCTTTCTCTTTCTCTCTTACGAGTGTTACGAGTCTTCATCTCTTACAGGCGTCCAGACTTTCCTTCATTTGACGACGAGAAAGCGACTATAGTAGTAGTCGGAGCCGTGGCAGCAGTAGTGTAGACTCCTATAAAACTCTTGTCGTTCCTTCCTCTACTCTACTCCAGTAGTATAAAGATACATTTGAAGCTGAGAAAGCAATTCCTACACTTCGCCAAGCCAACCAACGGCTATAAAGTACCTTCAGATTTTCGACCCGACTTTCCCAGTAACCGCTGCTGCCGTCTCTCTTCTTCCCATCCCTTCTGTCTCTCTCCGTCTCTCCCGTTTGCTCATCTCATCTTGTATTCGCCTTTTCAGCTTAATTACTTTTGACATCCCACTGCCTGATTTACGCTAACAATACTGTGACGAAATTCACTCTTGCTCTTTCTCTCTAACAGTTACAGTCCCCACTTGCCTCGCTCCATAAAATCTTTCGTGTTATTACCCCTATAGTCTCTATTTCCAACTTCCCATCTCATAATAATTCCTCCTTTCCTTACATATGCATTCCTCCCATGTTACACAATCAGGACTCCTCCACATTAAAAACCTCACGTTTTATGTATAAATTGCATCCTTTAATTGGAGGAAATTTATCCATACCACACAGTAGTACAAAAATTCAATGCTGCCACTATGGCACTATAATACAGATTTTATGCTTTTCCTACGAAATGCGGAAGAGTCAAGTGATTAGAAAATTATCATGACCTACGATTTTAAATGTCCACTAAACTCATAACTCTTTTCCACAGAGCAGAAGCTTGACGGCGAATAATATTGGAACAAAATAAAGTGAATTAGCAAGGCCTCAATGCTTTAAGTATATATATGTCCCTGCAAATTATCCTGATAGTTGTTGGAGCTTATGAATTAGGCATTAATTTTAAATGCAAGAGTAAAATGCAAAAAATATTATTATTACTCATGTTTGGGATTTCTCAACAAGAATACTTTTACATACAATCTTTGAAAGAGATCAGACTAAATTATAAGCCATTTCCATGCAGAAAGAAGGAATAAAATTTTAAAAACTTCAAACTAGACTAGAATGACGAAATGACTTTGGACAATTTAAGGGCGGTAAGGTTGGTGGTAATGGCGAGGGGAAGAAATTTAATTAGGAATTTATGACAGCACGAAAACTAAAAGGGAAAGATTGCACAAGTATTAAGCTATTCCTCACATCTGCCACAACTACATTGGCTTTGCTGTACAGAATGCTAATAATGATACCGAAGTCCACATTACAAAATCTCGGGATTCCGACTAGCCGACTAGCAGGTGCCTAATTATTGTTTTTATATGCAACTTCTTTTTATAGTCACAGCAAATTAGAATTTCCGATGATTTACCATTACCAAGGAAGGAAAAATACGTTCTACAGTAACCCACTGAGCCTTTCATAGCTTACATAAGTGCTAGCATATTATAAGCCAGCCAAAAACTAGTTTGATTTCAGGAGAATTCTTTACTATTAAAGTAAATAGTACTGATCCAAAACTGCGAGATGAGGAACTACCAGGGACTAACTCATAGAGATCACTTTATACATACAAGACAAGTAATGAAGTATATATGAAGTGGACAAACCAGGGCGAGTTTTCATAAGAGGTCATAACAAAGCCATGAAAAGGCAAATAAAACAAGGATATAACTCTCAGCATAATATATATGATATATAGCGCGTACGGTACAGATCCTCCATTGAATTTCATAGGATCCAGCACGATCCTGTACGAAAGAAAACTCATCAGAAGATCTAAAAGGGAGAGATGCTTTCATCCACAATCCACACACAAGCTCTTTTAGCTGCCGCTTTAACCAACTCGATGACATGTTGAAAAATGATGGGGTTCACCTTATTACAGCTGACTCGACTACCATATCTTAAATCTAGAGAGAGAGAGAGAGAGACAGGTCGGTGTGGGTTCTTATGTGTGGGGTATGCTCAGTCCGTCTCTCACCACACACAACACACACGGTGTCTCGTCACACTATAAGTCATAGAAGGGGTTCTGTTGATCCGAAGAACAAGGTCTAATACTACAGGCCTTGCTCGTTTTTATACATAAGCATCGAACACTCGACCTCCAATGACTTGGTCTTTCATCTTCCTCCCATTAGCATTATTTAAAGAGAAATGTTTACCTCTTCATGTTTACCTTGGCAAATACAACCCTGTTATACTTGTGTAGACCCAAATGCACTTTGACTTCAAACGAAGATGGATTAAGTGATGCTCACTTTACACCACATACAAATCATATACCCTTTTTCTTCATGTACACTGCTATCATTCCCACACTCAGCCCTTCATTTCTCCACAAGGTTCCTTTGATCCTTTCGTTGCTAATCAATTTTTATATATTCGTCTTGTATCATCTCCGACCCTGAAATTGCCACCTAAAATTGGTCTAATGCTCAAGATAATAATAATTTTATAATAATTATTCCAGTACGACGAACATTTTTATGATGAAATCCTCCAGCATCAAAGACGGAATGATGATATAATGCAAAGATTCACTAATAAAGCAAGAGTCGCGCTGCGTGGAATAATATTCCACCCTAATATTTATTACACTCTGCAATTCTTATACTAAAATTTTAAAGAAAACCAAAACTTTATCAAATACAAAGTCCAGTTCCAGACGAAACTTTGTCAATTCAACCAAATTACTTGGAAAACGCTGAACAGGGAAGGAACTTCGTCAATAAGAATTTATTGTCCACTTGTCTTTTATTTAATTTAATAACAAAAACTTGGGAATTTATTTCAAGGATTATTTAGCTGGAGAACAGAGCAGAACTTTATTGCATCGAATTGTTTTCTTGACTTGAAAGGAATTTGATGACAAATCATGTCATTGAGACTCGTTCGATTAACAAAGTTGTCAAACTGGAATATAAAAATGACAAGTTATGCTCATATGTATCAAACTAAAAGCAACTGGTGATAGTGACTGACCAGTAAATCAAGCTATAAAATCCCAGGTAAAGATAGGGAAAAGAGCGAGCGAGCTTTGGGTTTCCACACATAACTTGTGTACATCATTGGTATTTGTGAGACTGGGCCAGACTTCAGAAATGAGTAAACAAAAAACGGAAGGATAATAATTAAAAACAATTTAGTTTACAAATCCAACTGGATGTAAAACACAAGAGGGAGGTTACGTGAAAGATGATCGACTGTCCTATTTACATGTGAGCAAATGAACATGTTAAAGAACTAAGGTAAATAAGGTATACATATTAGCATTACAGACAGTCGACTTGGAGTGTGTGCCACTGAAAATCTCGTGGAAAATTGAATTCACATGAATCCGGGAGAGAAAAAAACTGATAAGTTGATGACTAGTGGACTGACAACGTTCCTTCTAATTAAATTGATGAAGACTGGCAGGGGAGGAAGAACCAAAAGTGACTTGAGTACCTTTAGTCTACACCTGTTCAACCTCTTGGCTTCCAATAGTCCATGTTTACAGCTAAATAAAAAAGCACTAAAGTTTCGATATACAAGACCCATCCATTATTTAATGCTTAAGTACGCTGAGAGAAACGGAGAGAAATGAAGATGAAGGAAGACGTAAAAACCTCAAACAATTTTATACGGCTAATTGTAAGAAGTTTTGAGCTGATGATAACTTAGGGCCAAAGGCGGCATGACAAAAACAGGGAGCGATGGTGAAATAGTGCTGGCAGGTACTCACCAAACCGTCACTCACCTCCCAAAAAAATTCTCCGTGCTTTTAGTCAAGTAGTCAGCATTCAACAGTTTGAAGGTGTTTACAGAAACCACATGCCACATGTCTGGAACAAACCATATCTCGATAGATACATAATAATAATATATAAGGATGCCACATCAACAAATCTTCCCGTCCTGTCTTCGTCCCATTCACTTTCCTACAAGTCCAACCAATATTACGCCGTAGCCATACCCTGCAAAGGGAACCTTTTTATATCCAACTTATATAATATCTTATAACCTATATCCCTCTATATTATGGATTACTTTCTTATACGTACTTCCTTATACTTAGTTACTTATACTTACTTACTTATGCTTACTTATACTTAGTTACACATACTTACTTACTTACTTACTTATACTTACTTACTTACTTACTTATACTTACTTACTTACTTACTTACTTATACTTACTTATACTTACTTACTTATACGTACTTACTTATACTTACTTACTTATACTTACTTACTTATACTTACTTACTTATACGTACTTACTTATACTTACTTATACTTACTTACTTATACTTACTTAATATGAGCCATGCAGCAATGCAACCAAGTTCATCTCTCTAACCACCGCCGAAGTGCATTGTTACTAACAGTGAATATCTACGATTACCTTTTACAGCTTCACCGTTTCTTACCTAATTTCAATCCAACTTCATAATAGACGCCAAAGTATAGGAAAATGAAGAGCAAAGGAAAATGAAACCTTAGATGACAATAAAAATAAGCATTTTTGACTCATCCTTTATATGTTACTTCATATAAATGCTTCAGCCGACTTTCGATCCCAAACAACCCCTGTCCCTGACTATGGCTCTATATGACGATCTATCTACCACGACGGTGTAAACTGGAAAGTGTAACCGAAAAGCGAGTGTATATGTAAAGTACAGGGATGAATGGATAAGAGTGGAGGAAGAGCGAGAGATTGGAGAGAAAAAGATCAACTGGCAGTGGCAGCTGTGAAATGTGTCACTCATTGGAAATTCCTATTCTATTGTTCACGTACAATAGAACTGAATGAGTAAGCGGTGTGGAGAGGAACACAAAACACAACACATGGACCCGTCATAATAATATTAACCGTCAGTATACACACATACGTATAAATACTTATCAACTGTTCCACACATACACAGTTTTACTGCTCACATCCTCCTTTCATAAATCTTCCACACGGCATACACATATACCTTCTATAAATAGTTGCCTGTGTACAGGAGAAATCCGAATTTCGAATCCAAATGCACCAAACCAACCCATCCCAAGCTATAAAAGTATCTATATATTACATATCGGAAATCAAATCTATCAAAGCTATACCACATATGCATACATGCTATATTATACATGTATAATATAGCTTATACTACAATCATGAAAGCTCTCAACCATTAGCTATACGTCAAATCCAGACCACTATGAGTTATGAATAATTATTAGTAAGTATTAAACATTAGGTCCTCCAGCTTAAATTAATTATCGTTCCGACATCATCAACTGCGATCACTTTGTTGATTTGTTGCTTAGGTTTCACAACAGAATCCCTCGATTTCAGGATTTCAAAATCAGTACTTTCCACAGTTTCCACTGCTGTGTACACATTTCAATATAGATCTAGGCATTGTTTGTTTCATCTAAGTAATGTTTGCTTCTTATAACTTATAGGTAATACTTCTTTCTAATGCTCTATATGCTCAACTGTCTGTCGAACAGGCTTCATCTTCATGTACAGTTACAGAGTATGAGATTTCACACCAAACAACTTGTTTGCATTAAAGTGCTCATCGTCTCCTTCCAGATAAGGAAAAGGTCAAAAGTTATTGAATTGCATCATTGTTAAGACATTTAATACCTGCGTTGCGTTGTGCGTAATATATAAGTATCTGTCATTACAATATATAATATACAAAATATTTATGTCAATAATGAGGAACACTCTGTACCACCGTATGCATGAGAAAAACTAACCGAGGTACAGATTTCCGATAATGTACACATCCAAAAAAATATTTGTTAAATCTGTAACTTTACAGCAGTATAGTGCCTTTAGGCACTACAAAAAAAACTAGCACAGATGATATTTTAATAATAAATAAAATTAAAAACTAGCACAGATGATATTTAATAATTAAATAAAATTAAATCATTTTGAATGCTTTAAGCTAGTGGACGAGTATCTCGCTATGAGATATAACTCTGGAAATACTTTGAACCAAGAGACATCAACAAAATAATGAACCGGAAATTTCCGGAGATATATTATGTAAGGTATAATAAGAGCTTTGAACTCATAATGGAGGTGAAAGGTTGATGGATGATTTAAATATCTGACACAGAGCTCCATAATAGATAGTTTATAATAATAAATAATAAACAACTTACCTTTTCCTTGGCCAAGTGAACAACAGTTGAGGACATGGATGATTAACAGGAATAATTTGTTTGTTATTGTTGATCTGTCGGAATATGACACTGATTGACAAGTTGACACTTGACTTGTGGAAGCACGATTGCGGCAAACCGCGTGAGAGTAAATCAATACTGAATTTCACAAGCTGAATTCTTGAAAGGTGCATATATCTTTGTAGACAATGTTCCTCGCCTCATGTCTTCCCGTCATGTATTATGCTCAAGCATTATAATAAAGAAGAACAAGTGTGCGCGTATCACATATGCGAAATGCTACTAAAAGGTGAATGGGTATAAACACAGTGAAAATCCTGTCAATAGAGTCAAAAGGCATTGGAGCGAGCAAGTTTTTTGCTTGAATACAGAGTTACTCACAGAGATGTAGGAATAATCAAAAGTACAAAAAAGGACTGGTGAAGCCTTGTTTGCCTCTTTTTGTACTTTACATGTGCCCGGTTTTAGAAATAAACAGTTTTTCTCAAGGGTTTAATTGGCAGGAAAAATTACGGGAAAATTAGTACCTATCAAAATTAAATACTATTATTGCTTTTAATTACTAGGAACGCTCCGTCTGTGTTGTTTCTATTTACGCTACTAAATGGCAATTATTGGAAAATCAATGGATTTGAGGAATTAGCCAGTGACTGTGGAGCAGAAGAGCAGATGAATGTGCACTAAAGTCAAACGCTCGGCTCGAGCGTATATTCCGTATAGGGATTTTTGATACTTCCTGCGATTTTTTGTATTTACTCCTCGTTCCTCGTAGGTACCTCCTCAAAGTTATCCAGAGGATCGCTGAGGGCGCTTCAAAATGTCAATCGTACTTATCCAGACCCGTCAATCCTGTCCGTACTCCGGCAAAGGCATAGGGGGTGCTTCGTGTTATTTATTACTCTCCAGACTTCTCCCTCTGTATTTCCAGGCTTATCCCAAGTCTTCTCTCTTCTTTTTCTCCTGCCCCTGTGCCTCGCTGCATTTCCCTCAAAACCTCCATCCATCCTTTTTCCTATCAACTTCACTCTACTCTCATACATACCACTCATTACATTCATATGCTTTTGCTTTTCACCACACCAAAGTCCCAACAATCACACTTCTTCCGCATCAACCCACACTCTCAACTCTACACATCTATACTACTTTAATTAATGCATTGTGCGGGATGAAAAGGTTTTCCTTTTCAGCAATTACCAAATTGCCCAGTCCATCGTCCTCCCATTTAAATGAACATTGAGTAGTTCTTATGAAAAATGTGTTTTACACGGATGGTTTTTCTTTTTGTATTGTAAGCATAATAATTGATAATAATTAAAGTTACCTTGTATTGTCTGTTTTGAAAAGTTTTTTTATTTTCAGTTTCATTTATTCTTAGTTCATTTATTATATTTACGAATTTTTATTTTATTTTATGAAGTAAAAGTAAGTAATTAAGTAAGTTAAGTTATAAAGTAAGTTAATTAAAATAAAATGTTACACTTAAATTAATGCTCCGCGAAAGGAAATAAAAGCTTTTGCTATCTGGATCATTCCTAATATGTAAGTCTGGGCATCAACGAAAAATGAGATTAAATTAAGAAAGTTCGTTCGAAGAAAAACTTACTGAAAATGTGCTGAAAATAAAATACAGAAAAATCATAAAAAACTGTGTTAATCTGAAGTTAAAAAATTTTAGCTTCAGATTTTTGGGTCATTATTCCTGAAATCTGAGGATCTGAATTCCGAATTTGTATACAAAAATATCCCATTCTGACCCACATTACTTTATCGGTGATTTTAATTTATTTTGTTAGGGAAATATTGAAGAAAAATTGGCCAATTTGATCCAAAATCTGTTCTTAGGATTTCGAAAGCTTTCGATTGACTTATTGAACGTCTTTCTACGTGTAGTTTTACAGATTTTGGAAAACGGTGTTTTTTATAGGAGATTGATAGAAATAAAGGAAAAGTCCAGAGCAATTAAGTAAACCAGGAGGAATGCTTTCAGAAAGAGCGAATTGTAGTAGAAGCAAGCGTGTTTTTAGGGGAACATCAAATTTTATAATCTTTTTTTGGGAAATTTGAGGCAAAAAGAGTGAAATTACAGTGGCCTTACATAAGTTTCCTCGTACCGCCAAATTTATTCGTACTGCAAAAAATGTTGATTAAAATTATTTAAAGTTTCCTTGGCAAGTGGTGTTAGATTACTGCGTCTTTCTAATTGTCTGTCTGAAAATTATAGTCTTTAATCTTTTTTTGAATTCCTGCATACCCACATTTGTTATGAATACTGTGTGCATAGTATAAATAACATTTACCCACCAGAACAGTTACAACTTCTCACAAAATGTCAGCATTACGGTCAAGGTTGATCCCAGTTATAATAATAATTATGAATAAATACTTAAATCAAACGATAAATTGGAATATGGGTATGGAAAATTACACAATGCCAAATCCATGCGTTTCATTCATCATGTAGTTTACTTTGGAAATAATCGTTTGTAGATGTATTTATACCTCCACAAGAGAGATTTTAGCAGAGGTTTATTTAATTATTAATTATTTTCTCTAAATTTGATTTGAAAGTATTCCTATGTCTGTCTCAAATAAATACCCTGGAATCAAAGACAAATCTAGAATCTCTGAAGGAATCTCCACAAATTATTGCTGTCTAATCACAGGCGTGTATGTTCCCTCTATCTTTATGAACTCGCCCCATCTATTGTCGGACAATCTCGGACATGCAGAACATGACAAATGACAAACAACCAGAACAGACAACTATTATAGTGTTTTCATGAACTTTCTTATTATGAAAATGAACACAAGGTCGATATATCTAACTAGATTTAAGCCCGTGCTTTGCACGGGAAAAATAATTTGATTGGTGCTGTATTATGTATGCCGCGGAATTTTAAAAACGTGACGGAGATTTAGCGTGAATATAGGTGAGGATTTTGACGTCTGTAGATCATTGTCAAGCATAAAGATCAGTTGAAATTTAGCCTACAACATGTTTTTTGTAACTTTATTAATTATTTGAGATGCATTTAAATCACAATTTATTTCATTTACTAGACGAAAGAACTACAGATATCAACTATTTAAATGATCAAACCTGCGGCCTTATAGCCACAAATTTGTAAATTACATTCTTTATTTTTTTATTACAATAAAGGATAACCAGCATACGTAGAAATTCCACAATTGTTGTTACGCCCTCTAGACATTTTAATATACCCGTTCTCACCCCAGAAAGTTCCCCAGGAATTCTTCACCAACCAGTAGTCTTGGTCGTTTTCAGTGCCGTAGCTGTCAATATTTTAATCATGAAAATAAGAATATAATTTTTTTTTGAAAAATGCGTCATAACCTACTCTGCAATAAATATATCATAGCTTTATTATAACATTACCCAACAACCAGCACAGCATGGTTTAAGGAATTTGGGTCCGATGAACAACTTTCGTCGTAGTAAATACCATTAGTGTACCGCATTAGCGATTCTTGAGCATGAATGGCAACTACAACCTGCAATATAATCATGGTTGACAGAATTACTAAAGATTGTAAATACATGATTATGCATAGATAATATTGGTTTAATAATATTACCGGTCCCGTTGAAGCCACGGCTTCTTGCAGTTTCCTTTCATCGCCTTGCGGCAACCGCACAACTCCTGTAACAATTGCTCCAACATTGCCTGCAGAAAATTTGCAAATCTGATCGCGTCCAACATATGGGTAACTAGCTTCTGTATCAATGCCGCCATTATCTCGAAGGTACAAATAAGCTCCTAAGGGGTCTCCGCCCTCGCACCCATGGCAGTTGTATTTCACTGCAATAATAAATTGTTATACATAATAATTTAAAGATCGGAACAATTCAATTCATTTTTTCCAATTCAAACCAATATTATTTTCATGAATTGAATTCAAACCAATATTATTTTCATGAATTGAATTCAAACCAATTATTTTCATGAATTGTATTCAAACCAATTATTTTCATGAATTGAATTCAAACCAATTATTTTCATGAATTGAATTCAAACCAATTATTTTCATGAATTGAATTCAAACCAAACAACTCAATTCGAAACTTTTCAATTCAATTTTAAAAAATGACAATCGAATTCAATTCAATCCAAAAAATTCTAAATCAGCGCCATTTTTACGAATAAGAGTTAATTTTTAAGAAACACAAGCACTTTCTGGTTTTTAAACTATGCAATGTAAGATAAAAACAACTTTTAATTACATTGTCCAATATTTTTGTTTTGCAAAATAAAATTTGTGTTATTTTGTAGTGTTTGTTTGAATTGGCTGAATTGCAGTTCAAGAATTTCAATTCGATTCAACTTTAAGCCAATTCATTTAAATTCAATTCATCATTGTGAATTGAATTGACAAAAAAACTGAATTGAATTGAATTGAAAATTTTCAATTCAAATGTGAATTGTTCCGATCTCTAAATAATTTAATATTACACAAAAAATAAAAAAAATTATAAAAGTAATTATTAAAAAAATAATTTGTATAATTAATCATTTAAAAAAACAATTGAATGTCAATCACACATAGTTTTTCTTGACAAAGCCACACTTGATTTACTATCTTACCTGTCGCGCAGTCCACAAGATCTTCTTCCGACAACGAAGTCAGTTCCCCACTTTTTCTAAATTGCTGCCCTTCCAGTGAGCCAGTCTATTAGATGAGTAAGAGAATGTTTAACTTATATACTTGAAATGTTCTTTGTGTATGAACAATTCAACAATTTTCACAATTTAAAAAAAATAAGTTAAACAAATTTTTGATCAAAATTCTTACTGCCCCAAAAGACCAACAGCTTCCACATGCCTTTTGGTCCTTAACTTCAGTCACGGCTCCTAACGTTCTCCAATCAATTGAATCTGGCAGTTTATAATTTGCTGGGGCGATGAAAGTCGATGTATTGAAACTTATTTCTTTATCATCCACCTTAGCTCGAAATCCATTGTAAACCGAGGAAAACTCATGGTACAGCATGTCTCCGAAGGCATTCAATCCTGTGGATTGTAGATTATTATAATTAATTTTATAATATTTTTAAATATTAAACAAAAACAAAAAGAATAAGGGATACTCTGATTTTTAATAGCCGAAGAATTCAATAGCGAACCTATTTGATAGTGCAGCCCTCTTTGATTATGTTGTGCAATCTTGTGCCTGTTCTCCATGTAAACCTTGAGGCGGAAAGACTCTTCGACTTCATTTTCGTAGGTTTTCCCATACATCGCCTGGTTGCGGAAAAATTAAATCAATAGCATAAAGTATTTAATAATACTAATATAAGGTATTTATATTAATTTCGGTCGATAATAATTATTTTAAAAATTGGATTAATTAATAATAATTAAGCAATATACATATTGACCATAAGTTGTACAAACCTTGAAGGACTCCCATTCATCCATGAAAATGTCATTTACGGCTTTGCTGTCATAATTCACAACGTGAGAGTTACAACGAGCTAAAACAGTGAGTAAAATCAAGACGCCTAACTTCATTTTGACACTCAAGTGCTCAAATTTTATATCGCTTTGAGGTAAAAAAATAGTTTGCTGCTCCCAATCTCTATATTGTGTGTGGTCTAAGGTATCCTTTAACAGTGATGAATAGCTACAAATTTCAGCTTCGCTTTATATTAAAATAACCTAACTACGTAATATTCATGCAAGTGTCCAATCCATGTTGATTACTGTCAGTTTAAATTTTTTGTCATTTCGATAAGATAGATATAGATATGATTTGCCAAATGATGCGAATAATCATGACATGATGTGTAGTGTCATTTAGTACATTGCACTTGTAAGTTCGAGAGAATAGAATTATATCGGATGAGTCATTTGCGGTCACATTAACAATAATAATTGACGTATTATTAACCAATTATTCAGTTCAACAAGGATATGAGTCACGTTGACTGAGGTGAATTGGAATTAATTTTGTAATTGACTTGCTGGTGCGTGTTTCCAAACTGCAATGACAACGTAAAACTTTCAGGCGATGAATTTTACCGAATTTAATTGTGTTCGATTATGTTTGTATGTATAATTGCCTGTCGATATGTATTGTACTATTTTTATGAATTTTGTGTACATGAGGTTGCTCATAAACACAGTAAATCAATAATAATTCATTCATTGTGTTTTAAGATAGACATAGAACTTCTATCTAATTTTGTTGATTAAGCTCCTGACCAGGTGTAGTGAGATATATTTAGATTGTCAAAATTAAATCCCTGAATTTTGCTCCAACCTGCTCGTAACATTAGTTTTCATGCAATGAGCATGATACACAAATTACACAATACACATAAATAGGTACATTGAACACAGTGTATCAAAAGTGGCATAAATCCAGGTACTTGATGATATGATGGCATGAAAATGTTAAAATCTATAGACTTATTGATTCATATCAGAGAGCGAGAGTTTTCAAATAAACTCCACAAAATAAATGATACTTCAAAATTGTTTGTGAATCTTTAGGGCATAGTGTATCATATGGATAAATACCGAACTGCTGTTGCTATACAAGCTCATGATTGACAAATTAATTCTGTTTTGCGTATTTTTCAGGATAAACGAATACTAATAACCTTACAAGTACATAATTCGTACATTGCCTGCTTTCATGAGTCATCCTTAGTAGTGTGTAAATATATAGCTACAATGACTGAGCATCCATTCTCTAACGACATTAATTTATATTTTTTTAAATGTTATCAGATAGGAGTACGTATACTGACAATTAGATAATGAAATGCACAATAAACATGGAAACTATCTTTTACGAGGGTGAGAATGTTTTGAAACTTATTTTATGCTAAAAGTTTTGCAAATCAGAGCAAAGGCTTCCAAAACCAGTAGTTGTTTATGTTTACTTAAATAATATATAAACGGTGTGAGTACTCCTTCAGTTGGGAAGGGTGTTCGAAAAAACAATCCGAAATTATCTCAATGTCATATCCCTAGGTCAACATCCCGTTGTTTCTACTCTTTTCGGAGATTACAGGATTATTATTATCCCCTCAAAAAATATTATATTTTGATTTTATTAAAATTCTGAGCTTAAAATTCAATGGTAGCAAATTTTAATGGAGCTTCAAACTACATATACGATCTATCACCTTGTCCTGAAGATGAGGACGAAAGTATACGGGATCTGTGTACTAGAAAGGTTTATCCAATGAAACCGCGGTGCTTACCTGCCTTAGGTGACATCTCGTAGCCTGATTCTGAACGTGAATATCTTGGTTGTTTGGGCTTGGGTGTTTGGTCCCGATTCCGAATTTGTTTGTGTTTGTCTGGTATCGATGAACTTAATTGTCATGTTGAAGCTCAATCAGTAACTATTTTCCCGGCGTTATTAACCGGCAATTTTAATTAAATTTACACAAGAATTTCCTGATTTCTACAACATTAAACTGAGAAAATACAAAGCCAAAATATCAATTTCCTAATAATGCTAATGTCGCACATTGTACATATTTATAGCCTCTGACATGCCAATCCAATTATTTTTTCCGCAACCTCAAAAAAAGAAGATCATGTGTTGAAGATGAAAATCAGTAATTTCAGAGTAAAGCTCGAGTAATTTCTCCAGAGAATTTTCTCGATCATAGTAGATTGCATAAGACCGGGGTATTTTCCCAGATTCCTTTTTCACTAGGACATTATGTGTCCTGAACTTGATTGAACATGTATGAAGTTTATGTCAGTTTGGGATTTTACTGGAGCAGTAAAGCTGACGGTGATAGAGAAAGATCGATTCAATTCCGTAATAATAAGTTCAAGGGAGGATAGGAACGCAGCTGCCAGACAGTAAAACTGCAGTGAGTACGCAGAGATGTCATCAAGAGTGAAAATAACATTCTTCGTCCAATTTGTTTTCGGAACAAGCTGGAAGCCTTTATGCTGGGAGTTAGAATGAAAGCTAGGGAAATTCGATGCTAATTTCAACTATATAATAAAATTACAACTCTGTACTAAATTATGATGAAAAAATGGACCGAATTTATTTTTTTACTTTTCATTCACCTATTATTTTAATTAATAATATTAATTATTTATGTCTTTCTTTCTTAACTAATGATTTTTTTAAATGGATTTTCATCTTACGTAACTTAATTTTAGTGCTACGGTTTAAATTAGAGAAATCAAGTAAATTCTGGATCTGCCAATTTTCCTTCAGATAGTAAAAAGCTGCGTCAGTCGTTCGCTATACTTGTTTGCATTGAGAAACAAATATTTACAGTTAATATAAAATTGTAAACAATCACTGCCGTCCGTCCTTTTGATGCAGGGCTAAATATTATGTTGGTTTCTCCAATCGAAATGAATCTACTCTTTGACTCATTTTTTCAGACAACTTGACAGAGTAAAACATCTACATGAATAACTTTGCACACTTTTTAGGGAATCAGGAAGAGTAACAGTAATTTCAATAGCAATATTCTACGCATTTCATCTTTTTTTTAAGGCCTATCATAAAATTGCAGCATCAAGTCCAAGTTCAAGTTTGATCACACGGCATGCTAACACAATTAGGATTAATTGCGCTATGAGAATAAATAAAAATGATTCCTCTTTATTGGTATTATGACATTATTAATCATTTAAAGATGGAAAACAAATGTTAACAAGGTTTCACTATAATTGGCGTAAATAATAATTAAATAATAAAGAAAGTAACTATTTATACATTGTGTAGATTAATTTATTGAATTATTTTTCTGGAGCTTACAATTAGATTAGATCAACTATACGAGCTGGAAAATAAGAGAATTCTGGTAAGATTATCATTCCCTGGAGATGGAATCAACGTGTGTGTGAGCTGGAATATAAAAACCGCATACTTAAGTATAGACGATGACAGACATTGGCAAAGATCTGCGAGCCATTTGTCACTATAGATACAGTAAAATACACACTTCCCTTACAGCTCATACTCTCGTTTTAATCGTCGAGTTGGGCAAAAGTAATAATATCGCTGCCAATCCCTCTTTTCGACGATTCCTATGAGCATACACGTTGCCACACATGTAGATACATAATATCTTAATCTAGCCATTAGATCTGTTGCTAAATTACGTGTAGAGAGAGAGAGAACTCATTAAATTATAAATTGCGCACAACAGTATTAACCCTGACATTATACGCTTAATGCAGAAAAATAAGGTGAAAATTCATTGGATATACAGATATTTTTAACAGTATAAATTTATAAATAAATACCTGGAGTAATCAGTTATCACAGTTCAAACTGTCAAATTATTGGGCTTATTTATATTGAGAATTGAAGATGGAGCGGTCCATGTTTTAAATACTTACATAGTTGCATAAATCTCAATATTTTACAAAGTTGGCTAGATTTCCAATCTCCAGTCGAGCTTTCTACTTTCCACCAATGTTAAACATAGGAAACATTCCAATTTCTATTTGTACTTTCCATTTTCCACACGAACTTTCCACTTTCCATAGTAATTTCCACTTTCCATAGTAACTTTCCACAGTAACTTTCCACTTTCCACAGTAACTTTCCACTTTCCATAGTAACTTTCCACTTTCCTTAGTAACTTTCCACTTTGCACAGTAACTTTCCACTTTCCATAACAACTTTCCTCTACGGTTTTCACTCATATGATGTACTTTCCAGCAGCGATAGAGCTTCGAGACCTCCATGATTATAACTCTTGGAAAAATAGTTCACATAATAAACTTCTCAGATAGATTTCTATATATGTACCACAGCGTATGATCAGAAAGACGACGTGGTAATTAGTGCTACTCTGCGGTGCATCGAGTTGATACGTATGACAGCTGTCCGCAGATAGTGGTAATATTTAGAATTGCATATGGAAAGTAACTCGATGTTCCACAGCTGGTGGAAAGTAAATCGTATAAGGGAAAACCACAGTGGAAAGTTGTTATAGAAAGTGGAAAGCAATACAGGTGGAAAATGGAAAGTACAGTGGAAACTGAAAAGTTTCATATGTTTAGCATTAGTGGAAAGTCAAAAGTTTCCACTGGAAAGTGGAAAGCCCGAGATCATAGAAATCTAGCCGACGAAGTGGCTGTAAACAACGCTTGAGAACTCAATTTCCAGTTGCGGAAATTGTTGAATCGTTTGGATACGGATCATAAATAATCTTAAATTGGGCTATGAGTATGAATCATAACAAAAACCATAAGTTCCGTGTTCAAAATAAAATGTTAAAGGGGAAAACGCAGGTTGAAGATTCTAATATAAAGGAGCCGAGCTGCAACAAGTGATTAAGCATAATGCCAGAAAAATATACGTATTTTAGATAATAAACGATTGTCAAGATCCAAATCGATTTAACGATTTTATTTTCCTATAATCAGTATTCGGCTCTCACGGTATTGAGCTACTATAGCAGTCATATCAAAATGTTGGCGTACACAATAATTTGTAACTTTATTCCTGGATTCCGCCTTGATTCCTGGAAACATTATAATAATATTAAATATTACATTGTACAATGTATTATGAGGAAAATATGAAATGCCTTTGGAGGTCCCGAACTATAATGGATGTTGCACCAACATGTTTTGACTCTTGAAGGTTGCAAGATAGGGTAATATGTTATAGAACAGCAGCGTGTTTGCGTAAGCCGCAAATGGAAACAAAAAATATTTATGATAATGACAAGTAAATCGCTTGTTTTTATCGTTGTCACGGGTCCTGATGTCACCCCATAAGCATTAAAATGTATAGTAAACAATTTTAGTCAAACAAAAACCAATCGGTAAGATCCGAAAAGCATATAAGTACATATACCTCTTGACTTAGCTCCAGTTAAGAAAATTTACAACCTGCAATAAAAATCAAACTGCATTAAGCCATATTGTAATAGCATGAGTTAATCTTGCAACTTTTACTATAAAAGAATGAACATGACATCACAGGGTGAGCAGAAATTTTAGTAAAATTAGGGTAAAGGGTAATCAAGTCAATCACACAAATTCATGTTAAACACAAACACATGTGCGTGCAAATTGTCATGTTGGAGCAGCTGGCCGGAGTTAATTCACGTCGAAAAAAACAAATACGCAGACACTAATTGCATCAAAGTGGGCGTCTTCCAGCTATTTAGCTATATAGTTTTTCAATTGCTCAGTTTTGTGGGATGTAATTTTTACGTAGTATTTTTTTGTAGTATGAATATACACATGTAAGTATAACTATTAGGTACATATTGCATATACATACGTATGCAACTCTTTTCCTTGTCTTGCCCAAATTAGTATTTTTCTCTATATAATCGCGAGCATGGGTTCCCTGACAAGTATTATTGTCTCTCTCCGTCCACGCTTGTCATGTCTTTCCATGTCCAGTAATGTTTCGTAATGAGCCCGGTCTCTATTAAATCGGGAGTATACATACATTTTATAAGTACTATTAACGATAAGTACTAGAAAACCAAACATTGTGTGCCTATAATTAACTTCTTACCAGCGTAGCCACACGCAAAACTGAAATATTGCACAGGGATAACCAATACTCTGTATGTATATATAAGTACTTATATATAAGTCCGTGGTTAATTCATTTTAGATTGTGGGTTCATGCTGTGGCGAAGATGACTTCCCAATTGGCTCAGCCTGTGTATAGCATGGCAGAGTAGGAAATAGAGTGGAAATTCAGAGAAAACTTTTACCTCGTCAAAGTTCTCTGGACACATTTGGTCAGGAAGGAATTAATTATCATTGGGTGATCCACAGCGGAAAACTGCAGGAAATTGAGTAATTACTCCGACAGGCAATACTACAGCGTGGACTTGTTGGCTATATTATATATGAGAGCAAAATTGAAGCGAAACTCGCAGGAGAATATGACATACGATCCTCAATGGGTCGTTCCTGTAATTTGTCCGCCAGCAAATATCTGTAATGTGCTGTATATAGCACTTCAACCCCGCACGGCACTCCACTGTACACATGAAAATTGCTACACTTCCTGTGTGGAGCTTCCAGTGTAGAAGCATTGCCATTAAGACTTGTAACCACATCATACATAGTACAGTATTCCATTTCGTATAAAACATTAGCTATCAATAACTAACTAAAAGCGGAATTCCATCATCATATAGTAACCTCCTTTGGTTGTCCCTTGAGGAAGTCGGTATGTTGCTCGCACTTAATCAACGATGGAGGTCTGTCGACACTAATTAAGCGCATCCAAACTTCTGGACAAAATCCTATATCGCATCTGGTTTAGAAAACCTTTGGGCACTTTTTTGTACGCATCTATAGATACTTTCTAAAGTTATTATTTTATTTATAAGCGTCTCTATCATACGTAGGAGTTATAGGTTTGCCCTTTCCCGTCATCAGAGCTTTTTTATACTATAGAGCATAGCTCGGTACATATAGAAAATTCGCAATCCTTCCTCTCTTTACAATTCCTCCAGCATTAACGAAGAGGGGCTGCCAAAAAGAATTGGAGAGTGCTTAAATATGTCAAGAAGTCAGAAACATACAGTTATTTACTTCCCACGTCGACATTTCTTTTTGTTTTAAACTCATTTACGCAACTGTATTACACTCATGCTGGATCTCCCACTGAGTCAGTTTCATTCCCAAGTTTCCCTCCTGTACTACCTTGTTTGAGTTATGTTACATGCGAACAATGCCAACAGCACAGTACTTAAGTACAGTGCATACAGGTCCACAGGATAAAAATACATGCTATTCTTATGAAGGATTAAAATGTAGGCACAACAACTATTTATTTTCTTTGGCTAGTAATATATTGTTCGGTGCCAGTGTCATGGTAGGCATTTGTATTCTTATTTCTAGGAATCCCAAGCCTCTGTATCCAGAATCTCTACATCCAGAACCTCTATATCCAATCTCCCTATTTACTTTTCACGGTGTTCAGGTTGTGTTATTCTGCCTTTTTTGTCCTTATTACTTGAACCTGATTCCAACATATTTTCTCAGTCGCTGAAAACTTTCATATGAGAAGAGCAGTCTAAGGATGTTTTTCACTAAAGATAACGAAAACAAAGTTAAGCAGAAAAAGAATAACAGTAGATACTGCCAAGCTCAAACTGTTGCTTTATTGACAATTAGTATAGATAGATAGATATAGTATGTATATATGCTACAAATACATACTTAGTTATAAAAATTGTAGACTAAATTCTAGTGTCAAGCAAGATGTGATGCTCTTCGGATGGAAATTCGAAACTGTATAAGTATACCCATATACAATATTCAAAGCAGTATACCATGTTTCACATCATTTTACATGTGCGATCTGTCTGCTGGAACTTTCAAGGTTCGATTCTCACGACGAAAAGGAAGTAATTTGTTTGAATTTATTGCGAAAAATTCAATACTTTTGCTCGCTCTCCCATTGCTTCTTCTTTTTATGTATGTTTCTCACCGAAGAAACTACATGTATTCTACATACTTGTATCTACTTACTTGTCAAAACACTACATGGATTTGCAAGTAATGTAATCTTACCCCTAGAAACCACGGCATACGTTTAACGCTATTACTTCTCAGAGCCATAAGTACATGCCAACCGAACTTTTTTATCCAAATAGTTTAGATTCCTTATGTAAACGAGGCTGTTGACCCTTTCTCGTATTTCTTCCTGTGCAAAGCGAACTAATTCATTAGGAAGAGGGATAGCGTTAGGAATATGTAGGGATAGCATATTATAAATAAGGATAGCATATTAGGAATCTCCCAAAGATCCTCCAAGTTAACTTGTGAGTATCGTCTGAATATTGAAACGTGACCCCTTTCCTGAGAAGTTCGAAATTGGAAAAGTCTATTGGTCAGAGTTATGTACATTCAACATAAGGAACATGATACCGGAGCTTGTGTATTTGGACGTGAAAGGCATCCGTTGGGTGCCTAATTTTAGTGCAAATATCCTTGGACAAGAATAACATAAGAGTGTTTAGCATGATAAATAGGGCGAAGATGTTGGACAACTGGTCGGCAGAAATGCCCGTAATCACGTTAGTCCATTAAGGAATTCCCAGATGGTAGAAAGAATTTATTTGCTCGATTACTTTTGTCTCCTCGTTGATCACCTTTTACGTCAAAAACTACACGTTTGGGGTGGTAGTTTGGTACGCAACGATCTTCGCCTACACCATCACACAACAACAAAGGCGTAGGAAGCAATCTCGTGAGTGAAAACACAAGAGAAAATGAGAGTAACTTACATATCGTTTGCTCTTCTGACAACCACATAAAGACGAGAAAAACTGGAGCTACAAGTGTTGCTCAGGCTGGTGATGGGGAGAGAGCAGTGAAAGAAGGGCGAGTACCCGAGAAAGTGAGATATTGTCCCGGAATACCCACCTAACTTTCCACTCCATCATCCACCCTTGCAGTAACTGTAGCTTTTCTTCCAGTACTCCGCCTCCAAGATAAGTCAGTCGGATTTTCCTCTTCAACGAGAACACTACCCTACAAAATATTCCAGCTTCTTCAAACACAACCAACACAACAGACCCTTAAGTTCGTGCTCGGAGTCTCACTGCAATACTATTGCAATACAAGAGCGGAGAAAGACAAATACTAAGAATAAGTGGAAAAGAAGGTCTTTAGGACAACGCTTTCATTACTGCCAACTCATAATCTTGTGTGTATAAGGACATATGATGACTTGGCAATACAGATCAAGTCTTTACTCAGCAACAATCATACTCGGATTTACTTTCTGTCTCGGACTGGCCCTTGTTCACGGCTGGCATGAAGATGATGGGATATTAAGATGGAATCCGACTTGGTTTCCGAGCTTCAAGTATTCTGCTCCTATCGGGATTCGCAGTCGAGGATATTTGTTCAAGAGAGTAAGTTTTTCTGGAATGTTCTTAAAAAACATCATTTTAACAAAATGGGTAAATTAATTTGTTGGAGTATCTCTTGTGGATTTAACAGCTTATTGCCGCCACTTGTCTTACTGTGCTTAATAAACTTGATAGTGTATACGCATATGGATAATAAATTAAATAAGCGTATAAATACGTACAATTTCATTCATAATTCGTTAATTTCCTTACTAAATTATTGCATTTTCAGCTAAAAAGCGAGTATCCATATGGATTGAAATGGTCTCCAAGCTTCCTGTTCGGTACGTTTGGCTCCAAACGAACGACGGAACCCATGACAAGAGATCTGATTGCTCCCCGGAATCGAAAGGTTTTGGGCTGGTACAACGGGCCGGGGTCAAGCTATCAACTGAACAAAGTCGAGTCGTCTGAAGAGGATAATGACTTGTATTCTGAATGATTTCCCTCACACTAGCATCTCTAGCACAGTTGGATTGAATGTGTCATGTGTAGTAATAAAAGCCGTATTTATTTTCTAAGGATTTTTTACTTGTTGCATTTGCCACATTAATTACTGAACGATGTTTTCCCTTAGTTTGATTCCATTAGTACAGATTTTGTCATACCTTCTACTGGCTAATAAAAAGTTGAATTTTATGATTTCGCCACGAGACTTTGTTCATTCATATGCATTACTATATTGGAATATTCATATATATTTAAACCACACTATTAATTATACGGGTCATACGGTACGATAGTGTATAAGATACATATACTAAGAATGTACATAATGCAACGGTAGTAATTAGTCAGCGGAAGTTGTAGTATGTACATCTGACATGCTAAATATCCACGTGCATATGATATGAATGACTGTCTGCATGTGAAATTGCAACTTCGTGTAGTCGATAGTGATGGAAGTCGTAAACTATTATTCTGTAATAATAATAATTGGAGGTAGCAGGAGACGAAGCTTACACTGGGATCGCCCTATTTTGGCACCTGTTATAAGCTTCTGTACTATGTTAATCTGCCTGTGCATTTTTAGCAACTGAATATGCTACCTACAAGTTATAATGTGCGTTACAATACGTTTAGAAGTCCACTATTAATAATTTTCATGCTTCTGACATTTTGTGAAATGATGCACGGCCTCTGCATCTGTAGCTGATTTATATAGAGATACTTACATGTAGATACTTACATATATAGAGATACTTACATGTAGATACTTACATATATAGAGATACTTACATGTAGATACTTAAATATATAGAGATACTTCCATGTAGATACTTACATATAGATACTTACATGTAGATACTTACATGTAGATACTTAGATGTAGATACTTACATGTAGATACTCACATGTAGATACTTACATATAGATACTCACATTTAGATACTCACATATAGATACTTACATATAGATACTTACATATAGATACTTACATATAGATACTCACATATAGATACATAGAGAATATCGTCAATTTGTCACGATCTGGTCATAAAAGGAATTTACAGGACTTGATACTGGGAAATGCAGCTGAATCTTTATAAACGTGGGATCAAGGGAACTATGTCGCGACTATTATTCATTATTCATGCATGAATAATAATGCTTTCTGATAATTTAGCGATGTATTTTAATAAATCTAGTGACTCCCCATCGTTTGTACAGGCTAAATTTGACTATACATACTATAAAAGGCATCAAGGGGCAGCTGGCCTAATAATAATTTTAAACGATCTGTGCTTAAAAACCTATCTTATTACGCTTAAACGTTTGTCACTCTGAAAGGATTTACCGAAAACTCTGCGAAGGACACAATTCTTATCAGATGAATCCCATCCTTTCAGGCAAGTGATGATGACAGCAGGACGTGGATCTTTAAAATTTGACTTGCAGCATAATAAGTCTCTTCCAGGTTATCCACACGCAATCTGATCACCCAGTTATTGTCCGAATGTTAAGCGTGCAATAGTATACAACGTCAGTATGAAACGCAATGAGTCGGAATTTTGTCTGTGCATAAATGGCAATTGCGTGATAACAAGTTTCATATTAAGATCTAATTTACCATTTCCAGTTGAATTCTCAATTTTTGCAACTAATTTCATTTCAATTCGTATAAAAAGTGCCCTTAAACTATCAAACTCATCAGTTGGCAAATCTCGTTTGGAGTGAATATTCCCATATTAATCATGAAGGCTACTGTGATTTTAGTTCTCTTCGCAGTGATAGCACTGGTGGTAATTTACATTCATTAAATTTAATATCATCGTTTGAATCATCATGAAAAATAGAATACCGAACTGAACGATTTAAATTTACAGGCTGCTGGTCGTGGTAAGGGTGGAGGAGGCAAGGGAAAGGGTCACTGGAAGAAAATGAAAATTTGTAACAAGGAAGAAGCAAACATGGAAGGAATGAATGCAACAATCACTGAGTGCAAATCCGTTTTTGAAGGCTCAGCCCAGGAAAGTGACAGCAAGGAGGAGATGAAGAATAAATTTGGGGTAAATATTTATTAATTTTTTCGAATATAAGACATTGGTAGAAATTAGTGAGAAATTGTGGTAGGGCGGTTGCACCTTCACTAATAAATAACCTTTACCCTTCCCTTTAATTTTTCCCTCCCTAAAGCGATTGAAGTATTTCTGAGATTTAACAATGAAAGAACAAAATAATTTCCATTTAATTACGAAACTTCCATAAAATTTACGTGTGATTTGTATTCCAGAAATTCATGATTTGCATGTGGGACAAGCAAGGAGTCGTAAGTGCTTTCGGATATCATAACATATGTATACTATAGCTTCAATAATAAATTAATTAAATCAATAATGTATTAATAATGTTATAATAAATTGTTCGTCAGGGTGTAATAAATACTGTTCGATAGATTTTCCATGATTGTCAATATTTTTGATGCACAGCTCAAGGACAACAAGATCAGCAGGGAGATGTATATTGAACAGTGCAAAGCGATGTTCAAGACTAACGGAGAAAAGCTTGGAACTCATATTGCTAATGAATGTTTCAATGAAAAACATAAAAGTAAGTCCTGTTTTGCAAAATCCAAGTTTTTTTCCCTTTAAATTGAAAAATGTGTTTGTAAATTAAACTAATTTCCACTTTCTTCAGTCGATTCACTTAACAAAGACGAGCCTTCCACCTTCAATGACGTTTTCGGTTGCGTGAAGAGAGCATGGGGAGATGTAATAATACAATATGGCATCTTTTACGTTCTATTCTATATTTATTTTGTTTTAATTTTAGGAATATTGAATAGTTTTGTAGCAAATAAAATTACAAAAATATTAAATTAATTAAATTAAATATGAAAAAATAAAAGTAATTATAACTGTAAATTCCAAATGAAATTGACTATTAGATCTGCCCCGAAGCGAAGAGAGGTCGTGGAAAAGGAGGGAAAAAGAAGAACAAGGAGGATGCTCCGGAAGAGGACGGTCAATAAATGCACATCCCACACATTCAAAACTCTTTGTAGTATACACAGAGCATATCAAGTGTAATTTTAATTAAGTATCTACTTCCGATCTCCAAACTATCTGAAAAATCGGTTTGCTTTTACAACTTTTATTTCTTCTTTGTTGTTTCTTCTTTCTATCGCTTTAATTAATAAAATTTTTGGACCGTAAATTGATGTCGTTCTACAAAACTATTTCGCACCACTTTATCTATTTAATTGCAAGAGAGCGAGCGCACCCGCAGAGAGCTAACCTAGCCTAACCTAAGCAAGACCACACCGTTGTTGTTGGTATAGCCGTTCTTGGCAAACATCAACATCTCATATTGTACTCACAAGGAGATAAGTATCAAAAATAATTGTTTCAAAAGTACACAATAATGGTGAATAAAGGAAAACTGGGAGACCTCATCAGGACACTCATAGTCCTTGATATGTACACAGTGATCATATCACAGGTATGTACATACCTTGCATTACATACTTGACATCTCATAGAAACTAAAAAAAATCTTCGGCAACTTTTTTCGTGAAGTTTGTAATTCCATTAAGAACAGCAGGTAATACGAAAAATTCAATATTGTCAATCACCTTTCTACGTCCACATAAGACCGGTAGTGTATTTATCTTTAAAAGTTGTTATAACAACTTAAACCCAAAGTTTCTTTTTCATTAAATTACCGTGTCGTTCCTCCCACATCATTTCATCGAAGTTTTCATGAAACGCCACACATTGCACATCACACTATACATAGCAAATATAGGTCTACACATAATTAAAATGGGAAAAAACCTTTGACAAAAATTTGTTTTAATTATGGACGTCGGCATTCTGGTTGTTGAACAATATAATAACTGTTTCGTTGGGAATTATTGGCATATTTGCAAAACGGTAGTCCTATTTAAGTATCTATATATATAGGTATGTACGTATTTAGAGAAATTAGAGAAATCTCATCATCATCATCCCACAACAAGTTTTAAAGAGTTTGAGAAAAAGATCTGTATATCTGTATAGTGTTGAAAGTGAAAGTGTCATTAAAGTGAAAGTGGCGAGGATTAAGTCTTCGTAAGAAAATAAACCCTTAAGGAGGCATTGAGGATTATTACAGATTACAGTCACAGCAGCAGATTAGTTCGAAGACACAATCGATCCATGTTTTGCATATTATTCGGCAAGACAAGTCTTGTGTCTATTTAGCAACACAGTAGATACAGGTTTCTTTGAAAATTAAAACTGTAGAAATCCCAGTGAACCATGAAACCGCGATGTATTAATTTATTATTAATTTATTATTATTTTATTATTATTTTATTATTATTTTATTAATTTACTATTAATTATTTATCAATTATTAATTCACTAAGTATTAATTAATTAATTATCAAATATTAATTTATTAACTATGTATTAATTTTTATTTATCTTTATTTAATTTAGTAATTATTTATTCATTTATTCTTATTTATTTATTTAGGTAATTATTTATTATTAATTAATTAAGATATATTACTATCAAGTTCGTTGTTGAAAGTCTTTCTCATACGGCATTCTCAGCAATCCAGCATTGTAACATTCCTTTAAATGTGCAATGTGAAATAAATACATCCTCAAAAAAACGCACAGAAGAGCATGTCACTTGGACGAAGACCGTCTTCATAATTTTAAAGGATAATTTCAGCCACAATAATCTCTATATATCGTCGGCGAAGGATCTTAAAGTACCAATTGCTATGTTGAAGGGATAGCAATTGGTACTTTAAGATCCTTCGCCGACGATATGTATATTGTTATTGCTTACCCTAACGAAGGGTAATGGTTTGAGCAAAGTGTTTGAACATTAAATGGCAAATTAACACGTAAGGCAAATGAAAGCATACAGATACTTTATTAAGATATACTTACTTATATTGCTAAACATTTTCGTCCTCGACCTTCATATACGTACATGCTTCTTTCTGTAAGCATTTGAGACTGATGAGACTCTTTAAGCAAACTCGGAACTATCGGTTCAACTTTCTGCTAAAAACTTTGATTAAGAAGGAAACATTCATTCTTTGTTATGACATGACGTTCCACGCTCCGTGACACAAATTATGCAATTTCCTCCTCTTTGGTATGTACCTTTCATATGTACACGCACATTAAATGCATATATCCTATCAGCAGGGCTGGGAAATCGCGATAAAATGGAGAAAGCGAAATAGAGTTTTCTCAGCGGGGTAAATTGTTACACTAGACATCTACACATTACAAAACCGAATACAAAAATTTTGAAGATATTGAAAAACACGAAAAATTGTCGAAAAATAGGTGAAAAAGCGCGAAATAATAAAATACTCAATTTGCCAAAATTTCAGATTCCGAAATCTTCCTGTAAATGTTTGTGAAAAATGCCAATGTGAGCCAGAAAATAAAGTTTCGTTAAATGATCCATTTTTAATTTTTTAAAATTGGAAAATCCTATAATAAACTGTAAAATAGTCGATCAAAAGTGCAAATTATAGGAACAATAATTAACAAAAAATTGTTAAATGGTAGATAAAAAGGGAGAATTTACGAAAAATTGATGGCCTTTTTCGAAATTTTCAGGTTAGAAAACGCGAAAAAGCCCTAGCCGTGCTTATTAGTTTAGCGCAAAGCTTATTATAATGGAAATCTAACGAATTAACTTTGCTATTTCTTGACGTGTCTCAATCCTTTAATTCTCTTTTAATTGAGGAGCCTCATTATAGTAAGTCTTAACACAAACGCCGCTCTACAAGATTTTATGAAAAAGGGTCATTTTCAGAATTTGACATGGCCGGTCCTAACCCGAGCAACTTTTTACGATTTTTCAATCTGGGCCGAAATTTTCAAATATTTGACAGACCATTACTCGGTCAATCTTCATTCGATCGGAACAAAATGGATGTCATTCGATTGGAAATGAATTTCTGAACAAAAACCAAATTTGGTTATTCAGACAAAATTTATCGCTTCCGCTGTGGAAGGCCGAAAAGTTTTTAAAAAAATCATTACGAAAAAATTACAATTTTTGTATTTTGAGAAGTTACCATCCGATTTTTACGAAATACCTTTTAAAAGATGTATCTCGTCAAGACGATTAATTTAGATACAATTATGAACAACATTGGTGAAAAATTGACAATTTTATTGACCAAAATGATGAGTGGTCAAACTGTGGCACCCTTGGTTTCTGGAGGCGTCAGGCCTGAACATCGAGAATATCTGTAGCACAAAGCCCCTAAAAATCATTGGGAAGAGGAAATTATCCCGCGAGTGGGAATATTGAATTCACTGTCTATATTGTAGTTTTCTAAGCTGTTTTGAGTTTGAGTTGAAGTAATTAATTTGTACAAGTAGTTATTATAGTATTAGTGATATCCTTATTATTTTAATTACTCCTAAAGCCAATAAAGTTTTTACGGCGTTGATGTCTATTACTCAGCTCATTTCCCTGGTTGTGGATTTTTGAGAGTTTAATTTTAGAGACAAAGTTTAGTAACTGTTACAAAAAGTCATGCTCAATGCCGATCGTTGATCGTTTGTCTATTGTTGATCTATTGTTGTTATTTCCAGGAAGTTTATTTTTAAAAAAATCTTTTCATTGCTGAATTATAGTAAACTAACCATGTTTCACGAATTGCTGATGGCGTTAAGCGGCTTCCCTGGAGATGTCTTTCAGCTGGACGCCGACGGAATTATTAAAGTATTTTTTGTTGTTGTCTTGTTTGTATAGTATAAATCTAATACCGTTGACTGTCTTTTGATTTGATTGAATGTCTGACAATCTGTGTTATTATTAACTTGCATTTACATTTGCAGATTCGTAAAGATATTTCCCTCCCGTTCATTCATCCGGGTGAAACTGCCATCATTAACGAGATTTTAGAGATTGCAACAATGTTTAAAAACTTGGAAGATTTTGTTCAGAGTCACCAGTTGATAAGTAAGAATGTGACAATTTATTAATTTTGAAATCATAATAATATTATTATTTGCGTATGGTTATGGTTAAATGCTCACCAGAATAACGTTCTTATCACTTACCCAGACTGGTATAAATGTACTTATGAAATTTTAATTTTGTAGACTATTGTGGACAGCCGAAGCAAAAGCTGCACGGCTTATATGTGACAGCCGTGTGCAATGGATTGCAGACGATTTTAGACGAATACCTGGATGTCATAGCAAATTTGGAATTAAAAATAGTCGAGGACATGAATTTAACACTTAATTACCTCAGAGCGCAAGTGGAAAGTTATAGGGAATTATTTGCTTCACTAAATTTCTTGGTTAGAAAGGTGAGCTAGTTAAAATTGAAAATAGTCAAGAAAGAGTTATCGTAATACATAGCATGCGTCAGATATCCGTTTTCTAATAAAATGTTTTTTTATTTTCCGCATCATGCAGGTTAAGGATCAGTCACAGAGTTCTACAATAATTGTTGAACTGGTGAAATCAGAATTCGATGAGAAGTTACATTTGCAAGATCAGTTACAGAAGTTAGTGCCAATTCAACTGTATTATTTAATTATTTATCTTCTTTATACCATCATAAATTATTTTTATTGTTGTTTTAGACTTATTCCTTGGATTAATGGGGTTCTCTTCAAACAAATGACCAACTGGATGGTGTATGGCACACTTAATGATCCTTTCAAAGAGTTTTTTATACAGCCACGTAAACCTGAGTCGACTAATGCTGGCACTGCAAGCAAAACCGAATCCTACTACGTCAACTTCGGTGTTGTTCCATCCTACTTCCCTATGACGCTTACGGATAAAATTCTTTTCGTAGGAATGGGAATTTCTATTCTGGAAAAATCAGATCGTAATACAATATTTAAGAATCATTTTTGTCATTTTTCTCCATTATCGATGTCCGTTTTTTATTTAAATATGTTGGGAAAAAATGTTTTGTATTCCTATGGACCAACGGAATGGTTTTATCTTTTGCAGGAACTAGATCTGTGGCAATGGAACATCAGCAACTATTTCATTCCAAAATGAAGGATGTAAATATTAACACATTTAGATTGGAGCGTTTAAGTAATACCATCGATGATTTGGCTGCTTCGATTGGAACAGTAATACAATAATAATCTTGCTTTTGTAGCTTCGGCACATTTTCAATAATTTTTCAACTTAATGTTATATCTTGGCTTTTCATGCTTAATGTTAATTTATTCAGGTTTTGCATCAAATCGTTGTGAAGGAAGCAGGATTAGTAAAACATATTGGAATAATTAAGGACTTGTATCTAACTGGTCGAGGAGAATTGTTCCATGATTTCTTATTGAGTATCAAGCCTTTAGTTGCCTTGAAGAGTCAGTTCATGCTGTCTGGTAAGTGTAGAATATAAATTTATTTTTCTTCCGTGTAACATAATCAAGCTCAGTTTAATGAACACACTTGTATTGTTACTACCAGCCCTAAGACGAGCGTTTGCAATGTCTGCGACAAGAGTGCAATTTCAAGATGAATTTCTTCAAAAAACCGAACTTAATTTTCCTACTGGGCAACGTAAGTTATTATTAAGATTTTACATTCAATAAAGATAAGGACAAAGTTTTCAGGTAGTTGTGGCCAACCATTGCTCAGTTTACTCTATGTTGTCAGCTCTCATAGTACCATGAAACTGCAGTAGTTATCGGTTCAGCACTATTTTTCCTAAAAAAAACAGCTGGTTTTTATTCCCGAAATTTGGCTTTTGTAGGTGCCACGTTGTCGCTGTTGTCAATATCCGTAATGTCAAAATTATTAGCTTTTCGAAATGCTTGAACACCATCTTCAACGTCCATGAGTAGTTCGTCATCTGTTGGGCCTATGTTTGATATTCTATTTTTTCCACGGTGTTTCTCGTCTCTATCCCGAATTCTTTGTAACACAATGGTTGCTTGTAGTTTTTCTGTTTGTAAAATTCAGAAGATTGAAACCTAATTACCTAGGTAGGTTGATCGATAGCTTTTAAGAGTAGAATATGAGACTTGAACTAACCAGCCCATCGCACGGCGTATTTCCTTTGCATAAAGGGTGACAGGGATTTTAAATGAATGTCCCGATTTAGTGGCCTGTTGCTCAACAATTTCCTTCGACGTTCTACATTAGGTTTCATGTATATCAGATACATTATTATGACTATTGCAAATTGAATAGAATAAAAAATGAGAACAGTGAGAGCAAAGGCTGCCCTTTTAGCCATAACAGTTTCTTGGTCCTGTTGAATGCGTAGGTCGTAGATGTGCCGGAATCCAAAGACCACAAGCAAAATAGATTTT
The DNA here is from genome assembly GCA_034696945.1 of Lipothrix lubbocki. NCBI lineage: Eukaryota > Metazoa > Arthropoda > Collembola > Symphypleona > Sminthuridae > Lipothrix > Lipothrix lubbocki. The sequence continues at coordinate 6,015 of JAQGAK010000487.1, read as the reverse complement.
GAAGCAAACCAAACAAGCATTTTGTAGGCATCACGTCTAGACAGTGAGAACATCAAAAGTAAAGAGGCGCAACCGTGTAATGCATAAACCCATCGCAAGTATTTTCCAGCTTGCTTGACGGTTTCTGTAACGTAACCGAATTATTTAGCTAAGGATCGAATAATTTAGTAAATATTAAAACTTTTGCCGTACACCAGTTTGCAACGTACCAACGCAATTGTAATATCCATCTAGCAAAATCATTTCCAATAGTATCTCTTGAGATTGAATTTGAATTAGAGTCATCAACGCCATTACCTGTTAGATCGGAATTAATAAAAGAGCAATAATTGCAAAATAATTACGAATTAAATAGACCTCACCATAGATAAATAAACTTAATAATAATGATAATTAATAATAATAAAAATAATCCCCATATTGTTAATAGTTAATACTATTTATTACCAAATCCCACCAGGCAACGGTTAGAACCATATACTTAAAAATTCTTTTCTTGGAGCACCCCGCTTTGGTTCGAACATGAGCATCATCTTCTGTCGTGTCAGTTTCTAGCGATTTCTTATTATTATTAAAAGTGACCCGTGATGAGGCATCAGATTTTGCCAGAAATTCTTTCTCAAACTCCAATATGCTTGCATCTTTTTTATGTGCCTCTCGTTCTGCTTTTTCTGTTTGCTCACGTCTGAGCTTGGCCAATTTGTCAGCCCGTTCCTGTCTGTTGTCCTCAACTCTCCGGAACAAAAGCGAGGCACTCAGAGAATCATCCAGAGATATTTCTTCAGAATCATGTTCAAAACTCCTACGACCCTCAGTTTCAGGAGCAATTTTCCCTGGGGAATTCCCTGTTTTTGTGGGAGTTTCTTTTTCCTTCGGTTTGAGAACGGGTTTTCCCATAATAATAAATAATTTTTTAATAACAATAATAATTTTTCACTCCCTCCGGGTAAATATTCATTACCGTTACATGAATGCGGATTGCAATATGTTCTGTCCAAAACAACTTTACTTGACTGCAACTGCAATATTCGACTTACATTTTATTAAAAATTTGATGAAATAATTCCTCTTCTTCACTCAGGGCAGGACAAAGAGCAATTTAATGTTATATTAAAGTTGATAGTTGTTTGGTTTTAAACATTTAAAATTCACTTTGGAAATTATATGTTTTTCAGAATCAATCGGGGAAAGTGTTCCAGACTGCATTGCGAAGTTATCTCTGAAGATTAAACATGAATGGCCTTTGCATATATTTTTCACGGAAGAATCCATTTCAAGATACAATGCGCTGTTCCGATTTTTGCTGAAGGTCCGCTTACTTCAAATGGATCTCAATGTGATATGGATGGAGACAAGGAAGATATTTCGATTTCCCATTCCCGGAGGGCCAGCAGAATTGAGAAACATCATGTGTTTCTTTATTGACCACTTACAGCATTATTTGCAGGTTTAAATTTTATTTTTGTATATTATTATTTTGCAATTTGTAATAATCCAAGTGTTTCTGATTTTTAATGGGATTAAAATTTATTTCTTGTACGCAGGAAGATGTGCTGGAGAGTCAGTACTGTATACTGCTAAACTCTATTGAGAAAAGTGAAACTTTTGAGCAAATCAGAGTAGCTCATGTAAACTTCCAAACTTCAGTACTGTCGCAGGCTTTCCAAACGAATCCCAAAGTAAGTCATTAATCGGAATGTTAATTTGCGAATTGATAAATTGTAAATGGTTAAGCAGGCTATAGATGTACTACGTTAACTTTTTCAGGTTCTGCATTTTATTGAAGAGCTATTAAGCTTGGGAACAAAATTTACGGATTTTTTGATCAGTCACATTCATACATGCGAACGAAGTAATCTCCCAGTCAATGAAGGAATCTCTAAAGAAATCGACGAATTTTCCAAGACGTTTAAATTAACGATGGAGCTTTTGTTGGTCTTGTTAAAGAATTTGGCTTGTAAACCTCAAAGTGGTCAACTCTTAGGCCAGTTTTTGCTTCGGTTGGATTTCAATTCATACTTCTCATCCATGATTAATTTAACCTGAAATGTTATAAGCCTGATTTAAGTAAAAACTTATCCACTTGCTTAGTTATGATTTGTTATTGTATTTTAGCCATTGTGCATTATGTTTTGTATTATTATTATACTATTATTTCCACCATTTGTCCTCGTAATTTATTGTTGTTATTTTGTTATATTTAAAAGTGCATTTCTCGAAACATTTCGGATTGGATTCAGTATTTGATTAATTATAAATATAAATATTATCGGTTAATATCATTGTTAGTTTTGTATTATCTGCCTGCACGCCTTTGTTAGAACATAATGCTTAGACACATCGCCTCATGAATAAATAAAATTATGAAGTCAAATTCATGGAAAAATGAATGGATACAAAAAAAAGAATTAATAAATAATTTATACTTATTTAAACGATCAAACAATTATGTTATCGGAAGCTTATTGTTGTTCTATTCTATATAAAGCGAACAGTCAAAGTCCCATATTTAAATTAGTTTTGATGCTCATTTATCTGCATTTATTTTTCCATCGTCTTTTGGCACTTTTGTTACCAATCACTGCTATTGTTGTTATAAAACAAAGCTAGTGTCATTGGGTTTGAAAGTGAAAGCGAGCATGTTTTGGTGTACAATTTATTATGTACATAGTGTAATTTAAAGTGAAATCGATCATACATTGCTAGCTGATTCATGTACTAAGTTGGATACTAATACACTACTAAAATTCAATAATTATATTAAATTAATTAATTTCAAATAGCGTGTAAGCAATTTCTCAGAATCCCAGCAAGGTCAAGATTTTCGGTCATTAAGGAATTGGAAAAAGCAAAATCATGTCCACCATCATCGCTTTGTCCATCTGTGTACTCTTAGTGGTATGAAATTTTAATCTGTTTACATTATACCTAAAGTGACCATATTTTTCTGACCAAAATAGAGGGCATTTTTGCAAAAATATTATTGATTATTAACGTATGAAAATACATACAAAATTATTCTAAATGTCCAGTGCGTTAATTTTCTATCTGGCCTGCAATATATCCCTGGGACTTTGCCCCTGATGCCAAAAAAATTAAATCTTTCGAACGAGTTTTAACTTTAAAAATGCTGGGCAAAACGGCGTCTTTGGAGGGGCTTAGAAATTTGTGGCATAATTTGCAAATTGTAAATGGGGTGTATTTTTAAATGGCATTTTATTTTATGGAATGTCTAAAATTCTGCGTTGTGGTTAGTGTTGGCAATCTGAAAATGCCAAGATATTTTAGGCATCTCGTCTGCCCAAAATGCCTTGGCAGTGGAAAGCAAAATAAAGGCATAATGACATTTTGGGCATTGACATTTTCCAGCAAAAAATCGCTCAAAATTTGACAATTTTCAAGTTTTTAGGCCAATTTTTTAAAACTTTTGTTTATTTTTCATAGACATTTTCGGAATATATTTGCGCTGAAAAACTTAGCTATTTATCCGTGAATTTTAATTAGGATCCCCAGTTGCTACTAATTTATGGACTAAAGTTTTTCGTTCATGCCATTTTATTTATTTATAACATTTTGGAAAAAAATTAGGTAAATGCCAAAAAAGCCTGGATTTTAAACCAAATGCCCAGTTTTCTACCCAAAATTGTACATTTGCAATTTTCTGCTATTGGATAGATTTTTTGGACATTTGCCCTGTGGGCACAACATTTTCACCAGTACTAGCAGAAACAGGGCGCTTTAATTTTTCCAATACTAATTTTAGTCCTTCTGTATTAGGGAAGCAAAAGTAGTAACAATAGTTTTGTAGTAAAATTTGTTAGTGGGTTATTTGAAAAATAAATTAAAAACCGTTAACATTGTCCGAAAACTGGATGTATCAAAAATCAAGTAAAACCCTAAATGAAAAAATGCCCTTCGGAATAATCGAGCAATATGCTCTACTGTCAAATGCATGAAATTCTACGGATTTTGAAAATGCCTTTGCTAACCGATTGCCTAAAAGCCTGGGACAAATTGAAACACTGTCTCGGAATAACCGTACGGTAGTGTCTTTTGCCCTCAAAATAGCAAGTTTGTGGGCAAGCTAAGAAAATTCAGATCTAGAGGGCAAGGTTGCAAATAGAGGACTTCTTAGTAGCTGCAAAGTCGTAGTAGCTGACCCGTCAAAATAGAGTGCAACTACTCTATTTTAGAGGGCATCTGGTCACTTTAATTATACCACATTTGTTTCTTCTACTATATAAATATAATTCTACTGAACATAGAAGATGTAACAAATTGTGGTTTCGTTAAAGGAGGTTGCTGTGGCTGGAATCGCCTACCCTAACAGTTATCCTGATGACACAAATATAAAGACGCACTTATTGCTCTACCAGGAAGCTCGGTGTGGGGGAGAAACCACAGAGTACCAAACGTTTAATGATGCTTTGGAAAAATGCAGGGATGATGTGAGCAAGTTGCGAACAAAGAGCAAAAAGGACAGGAAGCATGTTATAATGGTAAGTCTCCATTTTAAAAATACCTTAATAAATGAGTCAATATTGGTGTGGTGTGGATTCACCTTTATTCCACATATTTCCAACCAGTAATTTCTCGATCTCGATATATTAATTTCGATTTATTAAAATGAATTTATATTTACTTCTCGATATTATTCCAGATATACAGACTCTGCATGTGGGAAGAGCTTGGAATTGTAAGTTTCACTGTTGTATTATACTCATCTATCTTGTGTCACTGCTAATTTTGTAAAGTTGGTTTTGGGGATAAAGCTATACAGATAATTTTTAATCGCTATATAGTACACAAATGAAACGGTCCACCCACCTGCATTAGAGGAAAATTTGAAGAACATGTTTCCGGGGTCCGTCGGAGAAGAACTGAGTAAACGAATCATGTTCAATTGCTTTGATGAAGAGAAAAGTAAGAATATCCTGTGTTTGTGTTATATGTTAAAATGCTTACAATGTTCTATTTTAATTTAGGTCAAAATAAATAGAAACTAGAGAAAAGCCATCGCCGTTAAACGGCGCTGAGAGAACAGAAAGCAAAATAACGTTACATACATAAGTAAAGTCAATTTACAAAATTTCTTTAAAGACCGTTAGTTGTAAAAATTCCATCTCCTGCTCACAATAACTCGCCTTGTTCTGCATCACTTCAATAAATACTTTTACATTCTGTCCCAATGCCGCTCTTTAGGACCCAACATACTGCCGGTGTATGAACACGGGCTTAGGCAAGTAAATACCCACCTTGTTTTTTCAATATTTGAACAATAACCAATGATTTTATAAATAAAATTTTTAAAAAATATTAAAAATGCTAAGGTTAGTGCGGAGATTTATAAGTTATTGTGTCTAAATCTGGAAAATGGTCTTATAAAGTTAGAATTTTTAAAATTTTATAAAACAATGGGAATTGTTTTTAGGTCTGATTTTAAGCAAAACATCGTCGGTGGAGATGCAAAGTTGAATACATACCTACATTTGAATCTAAATGCAATATGAGATATCCACCATCAAATTATTAAGTGCATAGTCGGACATTAAAAATTGAAAATTTGAGCAAGCGCGTACTTAAAAATCCAACTGCAAAGCTTTTGTAAATTAGTAGAGATAGCCCTCGTTGCAATCAAAATTATGGTGTGTCTCACTTTAAAGTGAAACGCGCATGCGGTAGCACAGAACACTATTTTCTGATTTTTTAATACTAACCGATTATGATATGTTTAGCACTGTATTTCCCACACTTTAACAGATTTAGTTGTTTATAGCTACTAAAATCTGGGTGATGATTTATTTTCTTTCATACAACGTATTCCTACTCACCACCATTATCATCATTTTTAGACAAACCACCCTGTTTCTTTTTTAAATGACTTAATTAAAGAATCGTCCCTTAAGTGGCAGGCCAGGGAAAATTAGAGTCTAAGCCCAATTATGGGGAGTGTTATATAATGTTATTTGCTACAACTACAGAGTTTGTTGTTATTAAGCTGCTACATTTTTTATT